>JAOBYK010334801.1:0-17911 GCA_025434845.1 Phenganax subtilis | reverse complement strand
TGCACGCGCGCTTTAATTAAAACAATTAAAAAGCGCGAGCAAACAGATCACGACAATTGTGATCTAAAAGTGACGTATCAATCCTTTCAAGTTAGTTGCACTGATGAAGGTCCGGGCTAACGGATCAAAAGCTTCGCAATAATAAATACACACAGTGTATACCTCAAACGAATACTGATAAAGAACCTGTATCTGTAAAACGAAGTCTTGCTAGATCACCATACTTTGGCTTTATATAGTCGTAGTGGAAGTCATACATTAAACTTTTGGAAATGTCCAGGATGCATGCACCTACATAGATGGGTTTGTCTAAAACCACTTTTGTTTTATAACTATCAACACTAACTAGATCATATTCTTTATCAATTATTGTAAATGATTTAAACTGGGGTTTATTAGCTAGTTTCCTTAATCTACCTTCTTTGTTTACCAACTCTACGTTGGATCGATTTTGTACGTTTTCCATTGTTTTTCCAAAGACTGAATTATTCATCAATTTGAAGAAATCTTTTTCTAATTTATTCTTTGAAGCAGCTCTAAGTTTTGTATTCATTTCTATGTAAGGCTTCAGCCACACAGACTCATAGAACTTTACTCCATTGTGGATCTTTTTTAGGACTAAACCTTTCTCAAGATACTTGTTTAGAGATTGGTGATATACCCAGTAATTTCTTCTATGATTCAATGTGGGTACAAGTTTTTCTAAAGTGATGCCTTGATCTATTTGTGTTTGAATTTTCTCAGGTGCTAGCGGATACTCATTGTGTAGATTGTGAAGGTGTTCTGGGTAATCCAAGTCTACTTCTAAAGTACAGCCAGGGGTGACTAAACTACTTTTATTTTGTACTTGAGTAAAAGTAGAAGTAATTAGCTTTAAAACGACTTAAGTGGAAGTAAAAAGTACCGGAGAAAAAACATACTTGAGTAAAAATTACAAAGTATTTGTTAAAAATACTTGAAGTCGAAGTAAAAAGTACTCTTCGCTAAACTCTAGAAACTGAAATGTAAATGTGTGTGTGGGGGGGGGGGGGGCTGTCACACTAACCATCATAACCAACAACTAAATAGTCGTATAAATCAAATTATTCACACAAGCTTCTTGTTATTCTTTTTGTGAATGGCCCGTGTTTTACATTTATAAAAAAATTCAATCGTAGTTACTTTATCATCCATTACAGTGATTCCACTTTTTCCAAATACTTATTTTACAGTCCATCATTATACTTTACAGCATAAGACTAACAGACTACAGGGTGTATCAAAAAAACGCAACCACTAAATATTCATAAATCCTCGCTTCTATTCAATAACAAAAGATCTTAGACCTCTGGCTGTTATTAACGTTGCGTTTTTTTTATACACCCTGTATACATACAGGTCACACGTAGCCAGTGACTGTCGCACTATACAAAATGGCCAGTGAGTTGAAATCATTGCTAGCAAAACTGAAAACTCAACAATGTTATCAAGTGCGCAAGCACCTTAATGTTTATTCAGGAATCATAAAATGACTTACTACACGGAATCAATGAAGGACTTATTTAATTTCAGTAAAAGCTGATTCTCAAAGTTTTTGTCACCAATACGCGCCCTTAATGGCGTAAAGATAAGACCAGCTGCACTGAACTAACGCTCACATGCAGCACTGGCTGGTAGAGCGGTATTTGTTTTGACAAAAAGATCTTTCAATAGTGGCCATGCCGTAATAGAGGATGTCTCAGTTGACACACTCGACAAATATTCCTCCAGCTGCAACAATCCAGGTGACGTTTTCTTCTTACGTGCAAAGAAAGCATCATCCTCATCTCCTTCATCTGATCCATCTGCAGATGTCCCTTCTATTTGTTCCAAGGCATCATCTTCTAGTAATTCTATTTCTTGCTTAATGTAACGCATACCTAAAATTTAAAAAAACGATATGGTATAGACCACTTGCGTGTGACGTCACACATGACGAGCTTCGTAACTAGCCACCATGGAAACAGGTAAATTAACTAGAATTTGACTTTTTAAGGGTGCCTGTCTTGTACTCAGACATTGTGAAGACATGTTTATTTTGCATTCGCTGACATTCACGACTGTTGAAATGTTGAAAGATTTGAAAACTACAAAATTTGCCCCCAAAATGGCGGATGCCGCAAGTGGTCTATATGGGCAGGGGCAGCAAAATAAATCACTGTAGAAAATGCAACTTACCTTTCTCCAAAACAGACGCGTCAGTTGTCCAGGTTTTGCGAAATTTAGGATGTAGGATAGCCGCCGCGATCATTTCCGGTTCTTGCATTATTGTTGAAAAGCGATGCTTAATTCCTGCCTGTAGAGCATCAATCAGTGGAGCACACGCCTCTGCTGCACCACGCTTCTGTTTTAGCTTGTCCTGTAGCATATACAGCACTGGAAGGAGATAGCCCATGTAAGCTTTTTTTTCAGCCTGTAGGATATCCAGTGCTTGAGCAAATGGCTGCATAGACTTGTAATACTCCTGAAGAAAGCGAATTTCACCAAGCTTGAATCTGAAACATAATATTTAAATTTTCTGGTAAATTCTGCTATCTAATTATTCGATCTGTACTATTATAAATATATAGCGAAACTATACCTCGGTACTTTTAACTCATTGCACAAAGTTTGAAGGGGTCCCTCTCTTTTTGTTTGATGATTCTAACAAGTCGCTCCACCGCCAAAAAAACTGAGTTCCACCGTGTTTTATTTGGTTTGACAAGTGCAATACCGCAGTTAGATTGGACGGCTTCGGCTGCCAGCGTAGATCATGATGATTTGCTCCAAAGTGCCTGGCACTTCGCAAAGCATGCACGAGACAATTTCTTATATGCCACATCTTCTTCTGCTTGATCTGCATCACTTGTTGCAATAAGCTGCAATGTATGACAAGCACAACGATGATGACTAGGGAGATCATAGTCCTCATCATGCATGCCTTCATCTAGATGGTTTGTGATATTGTGATATGTAAGACCATCATGTGTGTCCTCATTTGAGGCCTCATCATCATCTTCTTCATTTTCACTGTTGACATCAATTTCGTCAGTGTTTGTGACATTGTGATTTCCAAAAACCGAGAAAGCCTTTAAAAAATTTGAACCGTTATCAGTGGTGGTCTTGCATATCTTGTTTCCAATACCATATTCATTGTGGGTGTTTTCAAGAGCATGTGCCAAGACTTCATACGTGTGTGAACCTGTTAGCCGTTGGCATGCTAAAGCGGCAGATATTCATTCCATGTTATTCTTGTTGATCCAGTGAGCAGTGACACCAAAGTACGACTTCCTCCTGGCAGACCAACAATCAGTGGTTGTTGCAACTGTATCTACAGACTCTAGGGCAACACAAAGATTATCCTTCATATTAGTTGCATGATTCTTCAAGTGATTTTTGACAGTTTCACGGCACATAACAGTCTTTCCTGGACAAAGATTGGCAACCAACTCCTTAAATGCAGGCAAATTAACAATACTAAAAGGCTGTAAGCCGTCGGTGATGAAATTTAGTATTAACTTATCCAAAGTTTTTTGAGACACTGTGTTGGTTCTGCACTGGTAAAGATGTAACTGCTTACTCTGCTTCGGTGGTTTGTGCAGGTCGTTTGAAGGGCTAGCCTCTGACTCTCTGCATCTCTTTTGGCATTTTTGAGAGGTTAGCTCATTGTAGTTCTTTAACTGATGTGGATGTTACCTCTGCAAGGTGAAGTGACCACGTATAAAAATTTAATTTAGCTGAAGTAACAATATGTCACATAGATCATTATGTTGTAATTTGTTATCTATTAACTAGCTCTGATTGACAAAAATATTTAGCTTGTCAAGTTGTAAGGACTAAGGAATAAAAATATTGATATGATAACAGCCTTGTAAACTAATGAACTGCACTGAGGGAATGTTTACTTATTTACAAATATTTACCATTTACCTAATGTACTGTTATAAATATTTATAAACAATTACAAAATGAACAAGCTGTCACATAAATGTCTACTAAAACGGTATTAATATTATATTTTAATCATCATATCACTCAAAATCATTACACGCAGTTGACTAGTAATCTACATAAAAGTTAAGTTCACTTGAACATTTAAAACTTCTTAATAACATAGGCTATGCATGCGTGAGCAAAGCTTAATTTACCTGTACATGTTTTCGTAAGTTTGACGGCGATGTAATAAATGCACAGACTTCCTTGTAGACTGGCGCGCAAAGCAAACATACTAATTTGACACTGTTATTTTGCCTTGCCTTGTAACGAAAAAAAGTTGACAGATAAGGCCAAGGGTGTTCAGATTCTCCACTCTTTTCTGCGGCCACAAATACAGAACTATTTTCCTCTATCTGAGAACGTTCTTCGGCTTCTTTGTTTGCATCGGCAGCATCGATATGTAAATTAAAATTCTGACTATCAGCCATATTTGAATTGAATAACTTATTCACTGAAGTCGCGCTCGCGTGGTCAGCGGACTACGCATCAACTTCTGAGGATGTACTTTGACAACTGTGCGATTGTGTGCTCTATAATAACCTCCTGTGAAAGCGGGTGAAATTCACTGGAAAAAATTTTAAAAAACTGGTAAAGTAATGAAATACTTTGCAACAAATAGAAAATAGCGAAGTAAAACGTTACGTTAAAAAATGACTTCGTTCCAAGTAAAAGTACTGCCTCAAAGATATACTTCGTTACATGCCCATTACTCAAAAATAATACTCAAGTACAGTAACAAAGTAAATTTACTTCGTTACTTGGCACCCCTGAGTACAGCCTTGGTTTTCACCAAGGTTTTGCCATTCTGAAAATTCTTCATCTTCCATCCATTCAAAACCATGTGTGGGAAGTGGCTGCATCATTGCCCACCCATAGAGGTTATTCGCGTCCAAGTAAGGTATGTAGATGCTAGGTTTGGTTGACTCATAATTCTCCAGGTACTTGTTGTTTGCTTTGATGTGTCGCCTACTAATCATAGATACCCCTGTTTGTTTGAATTTCTCAAACGCGAGGTACATGTTTTCTTTAAATAGGAGTTCTAAAATCACTTTTTCTATTTTTAAAGCTGCATCCCAAGCTAAGCTTGGAGTGGTTAAGTACCAAGCAGGATCTAACTCATAATGCTTCAAACAAACTTCTCGAAATTGTTCGAATACATCTGCTAAAAGTAAAACATCTGTTTTTAAATATAGGTCATGGTATTCTCGCATTGTTTTCATGTTAAAAGTTTTCCAAACTTTCTGAGCATGGGAGTAGTCTTCATCTGAGATGGGTTCTTTGTTAAGCTTTAAGTAAAAGGCTTCTTTAGGAGGTAAACTTGTATCTTGAAGCTTTTCAAAAGTATCCATATAATCATAAGGATAAAACTCCTTTGCTGGATAGTAGTTCTACCTGGGTTGGGAAAAATCTTTTAAGAAAATGTAAGTCTTGTAGACCCTCCTGTGTTAAATTGCTAACTAAGGAACTTAGACTAGTAGACATAAACTTGAAGGAGTCTATAAATCTTAATTGCATGGTAATTCTTTTTCCTTTTTTGTTTTTGTCCACTGGAACATATTTTGTAAGACTTATAAATTTTCTCCTGTCTTTGGAATGCAGTTAACTCTGCCAGGGGTTATGTGTAATTGTTTTATGAATAAGTGGGAATCGTAACCTTCTAAATTATGGATCACGACGGGTATAAAGTTTGGTTTTTTCAGTTGTAAGTTGCACTCACTATGTGCTGCGCCTCTGTATTTTCCTGTAAAGTGACAGTGGTCTTTAACTTTATCATCATTTGGAAGTTTTTTGCAAATGTAACAAACTGTAGCATTGTCAAAGTCTTGTTTATCCTGCTCTGTTAGTATTATTTCCTTTGTATTTTTGTAATACTTATTATAAATTTCTTTAGTTGCAGATTCTAATTTATTCACACAGTCCATTGCAACATCTCCAGATGTGTGATGGATTCTTTGTATATCTGTATAATTTTGGTACACAATTGTATCATGAAAACACTTTGCGAGAAAACTGTAACCGCTGGGAATATGTTTTTGATATTGTCTAGTGTTTTTACCCAAGTTTTTGTCTATAGGCTTTGTGATGCATTCAAAATCTGGGTAGAAGATAAATGGAACTTTTGTTTTGCGACTCTGGTTATTGAATTTAATGCAATCACCTTCTTTTGGATAAACTACTTTTGTAGGTATGTGAAATATACATAATTTTTTATGTTCTATTAATTCCTCCTCTTTGTAGAAATGTTGTAAACAAAAGTCACAAACATAATGTTTCACATTACTCTTATTTATTGATGAGCTAGTTAATCTACTCATGAAGTTTATCACTACATAATGTTTTTCATCTGAGAGCAAGAGACGAATGTCTGGATTGCTGTGTACATGAGCTGTTGGAAATACTCTATCTGTTTCATTATCACTAAATACACTTATCTTTATGTTATTTCTTTTCTCAAATTTCTTTATATCTTTAATCTGTGTTGGGAATTCTATACCCATCCAGACAAAAGGTTTTGATGGTTGTATTAACTTGTTTGTAATTCTTTCACAATGTTTATCTCCTGGTTTCATATGCGTTGCTATAGTAACAGCCCACTTAAAACATTGTTGATCATTATTAAAGTCATTCTTTGGATTAGTAGTAGCCTTCTTGTTTGCTACCCACTTTGGTGTTGGTATGTAGGAGAAGCCTTTTAGAGGATCATATTTTACAAAGCCCTGGTAGGGACATCATTGCCTGCAACAATATTCTCTGTTGCAAAACGAAATTCTCTGTCGTGAAACAATTTTCTCTGTCACAAAACAAAATTCTCTGTCGTGAAACAATTTTCTCTGTCGCGAAACAAAATTCTCTGTCGTGAAACAATTTTCTCTGTCCCAAAACAAAATTATCTGTCGCGAAACAATTTTCTCTGTCGCGAAACAAAATTCTGTGTCGTGAAACAATTTTCTCTGTCGCGAAACAAAATTTCAATGTGGCGAAACTAATGAAGTGGAAGTGTTCAGTTGATTGAACCGAATCCTCACTGTTCGCTGTAAACATGGCGGCCAAAAAGACAGAAATTGACAGTGTAAGTACCTTTTATGTTTATTTACATATTTTATGGCCTGAACTTCAGAGAATGAGACATGCATGTGCAGCTGTTTAGCAGAAATATTCGCTCACTGTAGTATACATAAATAAATAAAATTATTCATCGAAGCTATTTAACATTTATAATCTATGATAGTTTCCTTTAATATTATATTTGTAAACGCTCTATTTAACGGCTAATTTTTTTGTAATTATTTAGTTGGAAGAATTTTTGAGAAAAAGAGATGTAAACGAAACAGTTGTTGCTCAGTTTGTTGACAACAAAGTGAGTATATTCTGTACCATATACACCATTCTTTTATTTATCTCTTAGGTATAGTAGAATACACTGTACATAAAAACTCATCTCATAACAGTATTTATGTCAAATATGGATATTTTTTATAACTACTGTAAACCTCCAAATATAAGCCGTGGGCTTATATACTTTCGTAAGCGATTTTTGATGGGCTTATACAAGGGGGGGGGGGCTTATATATGGGTGTGTTTATACATGGACGATCTTTTGTGTCAGTAATAAACAAGTCAGTCATAAGCAGAAAATGAACATGTATTAATTGCATGCTATGATTATGCTATATTGAAACTATGTAGTGGGCTAGTGGCCATATGTTCGGGAGGGCTTATATTTGGAACGAGACAAGTGTTAGTACTTGTGGTGGGCTTATACACGGGGGGGGGTTATATTTGGGGGACTTATAGTTAGACGTTTATGGTATAGATTTATGCCGGTTATAATAAATGGCTTTAAACAACTTTTATTAGATGGATTGGGAAGCTGTTGCTTTAGCCTCAGTTGAAGATTTAAAAGAGATGGGCTTAACTGCAAAAGGCGATATTCTTGCCGTGCAACCAGTTTGCAAGTCAAGAAAGTGTACTGAAAACAGAGAGGAAAAGAAAAAAAGGCTTATTGATCTAATAAAAGGAAAGAGAAGCTCTTCAAACTCCAAATCCACTTCTTCTGAATCCCTTACCAAAGCCAAAGCCAAAGCTAAAGAAAAAGATTGCCAAGTTTCCATTGGATGGTTACATTTTGATGTAGCTTCATATCGTTACATTAATGTTTGTGCTAACAAAGGAGGTGGGACAAGGTACATAACAGCATCATCAAACATGTCAAAAGACGACATTCTTTCACAATGCAAATATATGTTTCTTCCAAATGGGCATTTGCCTCATGGAAATATTTCCTCAATGAAAGTTGATCTTGGAAATTTTAAGTGTGAAATTGTTAAAGACTCACTGAATCTTCCAGATGGAACTACCTGTGATTTTACACTACAAGCATATCTTGATGTTCACAAATTGCAACGCCCAAGATTGTACTTAATGACCAAGCCAAAATACACTCATAGTAATTTCATGGAAACTGGTGATGACAGTTCAACAGATGATGAAAATTTTCCAGTTGCATTTGCTGATGCTAATGAAGAAGGTGAAAGTAGTCAAGCAGCCGAAGATGAAACTACTCATGCAACTGAAGGTGAAACATTGATAAGCCAAATCGTAGGACCGGTTGGTACTGGTAAAGCATAGCTTAGTGAAACCAATTATGCAAAAGAAATGACATAAATATGGGTCAACTGGTAGAAGTTCCGGAAAAAACAAGTGAAGATAGTGTTGATAAAGATATGAAGTTAGAAGTTCTTCGGCAAGATAGATTGAGTCGTGTTCCTACTGAACCAGATATTACAGAAGACCATGTATTAATTTCTGTTCGTCATGTCCATCTTGGTGTAAAAACACGTGCTTTCAGGCCAAATAACAAAATGATGGCTGTTTACGACTGGGTGAGATCCCTCAGTACTGTTCCAGAGAATTTTCATCTGTATTTACAATTCCCATGCAAATTTCTCTCTCCAACAGATGATTTAAATGTTGCCCGAAGGCAATTACTAAATGTGACAGAGGTTAATGATCCTGTTCCAATGGATCCCTCAGACTTAGAGATATCAATGAACGGTTTTGCAAGTGGTTTCATGATTGAGGAGCCCACTGCTCTTCCTCCAAGCCAACTTCTTGTTGAGGATTTGGGTATGCTTTATCAATTTGCACGAAATTTCAGATTGTTTTGTGATTGACTGACTTGTTTGTTTTTCTGGTTTTCCTAATTAATTGAAATATGTATCAATGTGCTCTACTTTGTTATTTTGCAGTGGAACCCCACCATAGGACCACCTTGTTGACACGACCACTCTGTTAATACGACTGAAGTATTCTGGCCCAACGATGGTTGTATTAGCAGGGTTCCACTGTACTCTGCCTAATGCTAGAGAATTTTACTGAAATGGTGAGAGTATCTAATATAGCTACACGTTTTCTCCTTCTCCTTAGGCATGATCTCTATAGAAATGAAGACAGGAATAAATGGTGCTTTTTTTACCATGTTAGATCTTATTGGCACAATAGTTATACGATTCAATTAAAATTGATTTCAATCATCACCTATATCATCAACCCATTAACCGGCAAGGACCTCTCATTGTCATTGTCGCCTCATGTTGAACAAAGTAAAAGAATATACTCCGTAAAGTGGGGTATATCACTTGGGTACATATCTAGTTAATAGTCGTTGTATATAGACAATGAAGTTTATACCATTACTATATTAGTTATCACTTACAATTTTATTTGTATCATTTGGTGGTACTGATAGTATTTTTAATTTGAAATATTATTTTATAGAGTAATACCACTGGTAACCGGGAGTCAGGTTCTGATGCTCTCCTTTTAACATCCACTGTTCAGATGAGCCAAATGTACCGGTCAGTAAGCTGATTCTTTTCTAATTTTCGTATGATATAAGTATAAGTCAGGCGGATAAACTCGAAAAAATTCTGCATCCCAAGTGGCCTAATTAGAAGCTCTTGTCAATGTTACGAGCTGAAACTACCTTGATTTTGGGATTGATTACATGGAGCATTTTCAACCCCGGGCTGAACTCAGTCTGGTAAAGTTAGCTGAAACGTTTTCTGATTACATGAAAGATTTCATCCCAGGCTGGAAAATACCCGGCAACGTCTTCTCCATTTTGATTATGACAACTATCAGGCCACGCATGCTCCAATTACTTCAGCCCTGAGGTGAAACGATTACATGACAAATTTTCAACCCAGGGGCTGAGTTCAACCCAGCACTGAAATTTCAGCCCAGCTAGATAAGCTGAGTTCAGTCTGAGGTTGAAAATGCTCCATGTAATCAGCCCCTTATGTGTTGGTAAATTTAAGACGGATTTCCGGAAAATCCGTCTTGTAATATAAATTCGGCTTATGCAGTTACTTGGTAGCTAGTATGTTATTTACGACAATCATAAAGATTAATTTTCTTATTTCATAGTACGCTGCACATACGAAGAGCAACCATCATGGAAGATATGATGAAAGCATTTGAAAATGAAGACATTCTAAATGCAAATCTAACTTTCGTTATGATTGACAACAAAGGTCGTGAAGAGATGGGTGAAGATTCCGGTGGTATCAGCTGCAATGCATTCTCTGGATTTTGGCAAACATTTTATGATTGATGTACACTAGGAGAAAGCCAAAGAGTCCCTGCATTAAGAAATGATTTTCAGGTAGTACAGTGGCAGTCGATCGCTATAATTTTAGTTAAGGGCTTTTTACAAGTGAGTTATTTCCCTTTTCTTATAAGTGAGGTATTTTTCACTTCCATGTTGCTAGGAGAAGGCTCAGTTTCTGAAGATAGCCTTCACGATTCTTTTAAGAAGTATGTGGCAAATGACGAAGCTTTACTTTTAGATAGCATTCTAAGAGGTGACATCCAGCCTAGTGAGGAAGAAGTCTTAGATTTCATAAACAGATTTGGATGTAGAAAAATTCCAAACTTTGTCAACATACGATCTATTATTCTTGAAATGGCACATAAAGAGATAGTTCAGAAGCTACAATACATTGCAGATTGTTGGGCCCCTATATGTAGAAAGTGGTTAGGTCTCAAAGATGTTGGCGACATTTTACGAGAGAAGTCGACCAACTAATAGAAAAGTGTTAGATCTAATTCACTCAGCCCACGCCAACAACATTGCAGGCGAAAAAGATGCCTTAGATTATTTAAAGCGCCTTATCCGAGGTTTAAATCAGCAGGATTTGTCATCTTTCCTAAAATTCGTTACTGGATCAGATATGGTTTGTGTCGACAAAATCTTAGTACTATTTAAAAGTTTAGATGGGTTAGGAAGGCGACCAATTGCCCACACTTGTGGCGCAGTATTGGAGCTCCCTCAAACATATCAGTCGTTTCCGGAGCTTAGAGAAGAGTTTAGTAATATTTTACATCAGAGAGAGTGGATAAACAATATTATTTAGCATGAGCGTCATCTGGTTTACCATGTAATATACTTTGCATTGTTGCGTTCTTTTTCATCATATATACAGTTTAGTAGTTTATATTCATATTGTATATCACAGAAAATGGTGCATGCCATGCATGGCTTGTTACTAATGCACTAGACGTTGGTGCGGCGCAGAGTAATAGGCAGTGGTATATTTTAAAACGTATTTAGACTACAGCACGTTTATGGAATGGTTTGATATATGGTTTGCGAACATTATTTTGATACTCCTCAGCCAGTGCCAAAGTTGAGCGCAGATCAGAGTTGAGTTGTTTACAGTATGTGTGCATTATTTGCCCTTTAGATTTATGTTAAGATACAAAGTTAACCCGGCCTCAAATTGGGAAACCCATTGTATTAATTAAAGTAGCTTATTTATTTCCATAGAGCATATAGCTCTAAAGACATTTCAAAGTTAACTTTTGACTGATAAAGCAGATTTGAACAAAAAATCTAAAAAGAAAGCAACGATGATGAAAACGAATTGTTTTCTGTGTTTTCAGAGTATGCCATAAGTCCTTGTGGGCTCGTTGATTTTCATAGGTTTGCTTCGAGCTACCTCAGTATAATGGGGACAATGACTCTAACTCTTATTACTCTTTATTCGTATATATAAACAAGATATCTTGTTGCGTTTTTTGTACGTATGGTAAAAAACTAAAACAATAGCCATATGGATCCATGCAGTAAAATTCATTCTTAAAACAAAATATTGTTTTATTATTGTTCCACATTAATGTTCAAAATAGCTTTTAGAAGATCCTCATAAAGACGCCTCGCGTCAATTACGTTTTCTGGAAAAGAAAGGTCACCATCTTCCATGATCATACTAGCTAGTTCCATAAATTCTGGCGAACTGCACAGCCGAGGTTCTTTTATGCAATCTTCTGCAACTTCAAGATCTTCTAGGTCAACAACACATTGATAGTCTGTTGTTCCATACATTTGTGGTAGGAAAAAGAGAATGTCTGGTTTGCCGGCGGGCGACTCCGTGTTACGAGTTGGTTGAATTTTATGCGTGTTCCAATGTTGAGCCAATCTTTCCAAATCATATCGAATGATATGCATAAAACAAAATTTCAAACACTCCACGTGGATGTTGTTAGTATCATCATATAGTCCTTCGTCACGTAAGTCCCTGAAGTATTTAATCCACCAGTCTGTACACGATTTGCGAAGGAATGCCCACCAGCATTCAATGCGTTGATTGGACGTCGACTTTCCATTAATGAAACTTTTCATACCGGCAAATGAGTCATCACCGTTTCGTCTAAAAAACCTTTGCATTCCCGCAACATGTACATTCTCGGTACCACAATCGCCTCTTATTTTTTTTGCTGTGCTGCCAAATTTTCTTAGATAACTGGTGTAATAATACGCTATCACAGCAGGGTTGTTGTTGGTTGACGCAACTTCCAACCATAATATTCTTCGGCTGTACCCGTCGATAGCTCCATGGATACAAAACCCAAACGGTTTCAATTTATCGTACCCATCTATATGCCACGTATCGTTGGGTCCTCTTACACAATACTGTCTTCGTTTTAACCTTTGCTTTAATCTGCAATCAACTCCATTGGGATCAAGAATTTTTAATGCATGACGTACAGTCTCCCTGTCAGTTGTTAACTCATGGTCATTAACCAGTCGTTGGTGCATTTGCCTGTATCCAATGCTTTCACCACTTTCTGAAAACTCTTGCTGGATGCAATTCATGACATCATCTAAATCACTTCTCGGTTTTCTTCTTCCCTTTCCGATTTCTTTCAATATCCTTTTCAATTGTCGAATGCTTATCGTAATTCCATGATACAAGGAAAGAAAGGCTACAATTTCTATGTACTTCATACCGAGATTAAAATATTGCACTATTAGGAAATTACGAGTCATACCTCTTTCATGAAATGCGGGTAAATAATTTGGAATTGCCTTCACCTTATTTGAATATGAAAAACAATTCAATAAAACAAGGATAATCAGGAAAAATTTAATGGATATCATTGGTATTTTCACCATACTTGAATACTCTTGTAACGCTGTTCATGGTTGACTTCAGCATGCAAGATATAGCTACTTTTTAAGAATAAAACACTCAAGAATTTGTGTTGTAAAGGAGAAACTTTGTTTCGCGACAGAGAAAATTGTTTCACATCAGAGAATTTTGTTTCGTGACAGAGAAAATTGTTTCACGACAGAGAATTTTGTTTTGCAACAGAGAAAATTGTTTCACGACAGAGAATTTTGTTTTGCAACAGAAAATTGTTTCACGACAGAGAATTTTGTTTCGCGACAGAGAAAATCGTTTCACGATGGAGAATTTTGTTTTGCAACAGAGAAAATTGTTTCACGACAGAGAATTTTGTTTTGCAACAGAGAAAATTGTTTCACAACGGAGAATTTTGTTTCGCAACAGAGAAAATTGTTTCACGACAGAGAATTTTGTTTCACGACTGAGAAAATTGTTTCACGACAGAGAATGTCGTCTTGCGACAGAGGATATTGTTGCAGGCAATGATGTCCCTACCAGGGCTTTGTAATATTTAGCTACATGAACATGTAGTTCTATAATTTTCTCAAGCTCCCAGCCAGAACCTTTTTTCGCTCAAAAAAGAACTCATTTAAAATCATCATCACCATACTGTCATAAATTTCATCTATGTCTGCTCCTTGTAATACTTCATGATAACTTGAGCTGAAATAACCTTCATCTCGATCTGCGACATCACCTGTCACTGGATCTATTTTGATCATACTACAGACTAATACAACCTCCACCTTATGATTATAATGTGTTTTTAAAACATTATTCTTCACATGTGGACCAGCATAATCTCTTAACCATATATTTGGATCAACGATTTCATCATATGGTGATCTATTGTACTCTATTATATAAGTTTTAAGTCGTCCTTTCATAGCCGTTTCTAAAAGTTTAATAAATTCTTCTTCATCTGGTTTAGGTTCATATAGTTTCATAATTTCATTTTTCATTTGGGTATAAGCACTAGACACTCTTTTATCATAGGCTTTGGAACAAGATCGATCAACTAGTCTTGCCAATCTTTCAACTTTTGCTCAATCACCTGCTTCTTTGTTCTTGGAATTTGGTGTGTACTTTGTTGGCTTCAAAGGTTGAATTCCAATGTCTTTTATAGGTTTATCATGGTGTTGAGTTACAGCAAAAATCATGCCCAAGTGGCATTATTGGGTTAACTATTAACATGCTAGATTCTTGCCCGAGACAAGTAAAATGTTATGGCATTAGAAAGAGTAAAATGCTGGAGTAGGGTACATGTTAGCACATTGAGTGTTAAAGGGATAATAAAGTAAAATAAAAGTTTAGCTGAATAGTGATAAGTAAATGTTAGCATGTCCTTTTAATTGTACATATATAAAAGTTACACCACTATTAACCAACCTTTAGGTGACATAACCTCCTTTTCATCAGACAGAAGTGAAAAGGACATAACAATGTAGTTTGATATTCTTGAGATGTTTGCTCCATCGCCAGAGGTTTCAACTCTTTGGGGACCCTTCTCTCCAGTATCGACCTGCAATAAGACATTTTGCCTTGTATAGTTGTTGTAATTGTTCTTGCTGTAAGTCGTTCTGTTTTAATGGACTATTGGAATATATAAGCTAGGCTGGCCCCTAAAACATGTGGATTTGTGCAGGCTGTTTCACTTGTATCTCACAGATTTGTCATGTAAAGTCAGTACCTTGGGTGACCAGGCCAAGCAATGCTAATGTGTCAGCCTGTATAACTAGGTTCATGCAAACAGCCCTTTCTTATTTTATTTTACATTGTCATGCATGTACCAACCTTTTCCTTAATCTTCCATCTAAGTTCATCTGTAAAGTTCATTTGAGCACGAACAAGATCTCCAGGTGTTATAGTTATGACAAAGGAATTGTTGATTGCATCCCTACATTGTTTGATTAGGTAGCCCCTTGGTAGACCATCTTCAAGTTCTGTTAGGGCATGGTAGGTAGCATCACCAACACAGAATCTATCCATAACATGCAGAACTTCTTTTATCTGGGTTTTCTGGGGGTTTTTTTTCTGGCAAAGCTTCATACTTTGATATCTTGTTCCCATCAGGATTTGCATGCAAATCGATATGTTGACCATTTGAATCTTCCACTGAAAGACTGTCCACGGTGACACCATATGATTCTAAGAACCATAACGCTTTTTCAGCTTTGGTAGACAGTTCCTTAATTTTCCTTTGCCGCTGTCTTATTCCAACTTCATTTAACTGCTTGGAGTGATTCTCAAGGTTGGGTGCACAATTTCGGCAGACGTTGAGGTGTTCGTTCTGTTCTATTTGAGTTGCCAGGGTAGCATTCTTTTCTTCCAACGGATTCTTTTCTGACTCGCACTTATTCAACCTTGCATCAACATTTTGGAGTGTTTGCTTTGCAGCTGTTAATTGTGAAAAAAGTTCAGAGCACCTCTTCTCAAGCTCTTCATTTGCTTGACTTTCCGCTTGACTCTGTACAACACCATCACCATATTGTGTTGCCACTTCTGCATGGTGAATGTCCGCCTCACATAGTTTTACGAAACGCTTTTTTTCAAAAGCTCTTGCCTCTTTTGACCACTTTTTCCATGGCATTCTCTTCTGGCAAGCCCAGCTACATCTGTAATCCGCTTCTCCAGAGAAGAATTTTGCACAGCTTTAAATGGAAGTACTCCAGAGCTATTTACCGAATTAGCATATAAAAGATCGTGATCTTTTTCCCTCAAGCTATGCCAGTGAATCAAAATCTCCTGCGGGATTTCCAAAACTACTACTGCTTTATCGTTCAATAATTGAGCAGCGTGGTCAACGTCGTTGTTATTGAACGTCATCTTTGAGCTAAATTTGTGTTTCGTAGCCATAGCCAATGCCCACAACGATAGAGTATTGTTGTTTTCAAATTTCCCGGGATTCATCAAAATTCACGGGTCCATGGTAATAACCGCTGATATTTATGTTGATGCAGGCTCATAGTAATATGCAATGTTATGAATTGCTGGTATTTCAGCGGTATTTCAGTGGGCATGCGTAGGAAGACTTTGTGATTTGTTATTATTCAAGATCAGCACTAAAGCTTCAAAACGACAGTTTTGCGGTTGAAATCGGTAAAAGCTTGCAACTTTAAGGCCATTTTTATACTCACAAAATACTTTTCAACATAACAGAGCTCTGATTTACCCTGAAAGTATATATTGCTGGGACAAACGAAAATAAGGTAAGAATTTGAGTTTTTTTTCTTAGGCTAAGCCACTGGAACTTCAACTTTTGGGAACCACTGTCGTTCGTCAAAATAATGGTTGCTTGTGTCCACAAAGATACGTTTTTATCAAGGAGTTTGTACTTTTGGCGCTATTTGATGTCAACAAATCTATATTAACTTACAGCATTTTTAAAAATTCTCAGGGACAAATTTTTTGAACGCGGATAGCATAATTTTTGGTCCTCATTATTCGTAAGCATGTCATCGTCTGTACTCAACTTTCGTTTGTTTGTATATTAAGCATTTTACCGTTTAAATTTAAGAAAATTGACCACACTTCTATACAAAGTAACCTAATTCGGCAAATCAATGCGTGCATTGTGCAATTGCATGTCGCATATTTCTGGCCATGCTCACTATCCTGCTTATGTAGAATATATGTATGGGGTACAAATGTGGGACAGTTTTCACAATGATGTTTTCCCCATGATCTCTAAAATCTAAGATTACTATAGTCACAGCATGCACTTGCCAGAAAAATACTAATTTGAGCAGTTCTTTTTGACTGCCAGTGTACATAAGCTTTAAAAAAGATGTATAAGGACACAGGCAAACTAATTCAAGTTAAAAGACAACTACGCTTCATTGACTTATTCAAATATATGAGTCAAGGTTTAGGTAGCTTAGTAAGAAATATAGACAAATCGGATCTCTACAGTTTAAGAGAGTACTTTCAAGGTCATGTAGACTTACTTTCTAGAAAAGGAGTCTACCCATATGACTATATGGACTCTTTGGACAAATTCAAGGACCTGCATTTATCTGCCAAGTCAAGATTTTATTCAAAACCAAGTGATGAACACATTTCAAACAAAGACTATGAACACACACAAAATGTTTGGGACACATTCAACGTGACAACAATGTAAGACTATCATGACTTGTATTTAAAAGCAGATGTATTATTATTATGTGATGTATTCGAATCGTTTAGAAAAGTGTGTTTAGACAACTACAAACTAGATCCTGATTGGTATTATACTTTGCCATGTCTAGCATGGAACGCAGTACTTAAACAAACAAAAATCAAATTAGAATTATTCAACGATCAAGTCATGTACCTTATGATAGAAAAAGGAATTCATAGAGGTGTTTCCATGATTACAAAACGACATGCAATTGGGTCATTCCAAGCCAAATCGAGTAACCTTCCTGCAAAAGCATAACATAATGAGCTGCTTTTTCGCACAC
>JAOBYK010334690.1:0-17912 GCA_025434845.1 Phenganax subtilis | reverse complement strand
GCCAAAATTTCTTGTTGGGAATGGCAGTATCAAAATATTTACAGGACAAGGGGTAGAGAAGACTAATGATGTTGTGCGGGGCATTTATCATAAGAAATGCAACAAACATGATGCATGCAAAGATTCCCTGCTGGCGCTAAAACGATTGGACTACCTGGCAGATTGTGAAAGGCAACCCAGTCAATACAATAAACGAGACAATATATACTGGTCATCAACCATCTTTGAGAGAAGGAAGCGACAACGAACTCATGATAATGAGGTACTATTTCGATATCATTTCTGTTTTAAGGGAAGGGTTGTTATAGTTATACAGGGTTATCTTGCTTCCCTTTACACAAAAATCCAGAGGTATTTATTTCCACAAAAACATCATTCTGATAACAATTTATTGAAGAACATCTTTTGACGTTGGTTTTTTTGTGATATAAAATGTTACGAACTCAGACAGATAGGTAGGTGCTTGCACAACATCTCCTGTGTCATTTAAAATAAAGTGTTTTGTTGACTTTTTTATTTGTAACTTAGCCCTTATGGGAAAGTCAACTTCACGTCCCTCACCACTTTTGTCAAGACAGTAATACCAAGAACTTGGCAGATTTAACCTTGAAAAGTCTTCCTTTTCTAGCATGATTGCCCCACAGACATTTGATGAGTATCCTTTATCTTTGAAGATGAATCGAAAGGCATCGTGATCACATTGGCATGTCAAGAATGGATTAAGTGATCTTGTCTTTAGCTTCTGTTTCACTTCATTGACAAATTCAATGCTAAATTTCAGGAGCCTCTCTGGTTGGACTTGAGGGCAGTCATATAATGTTCTGCAAGAAGTTAGAATGGTTTATTCAACTTTGTGAATGAAACATTGATAGTAAGATTTTGTCAAACCTGACTAAGGGCTCAGGGATATTCTCTTTCTCCTCTCATGTACACTGACTCATATCATAGTCCTTCCATTTTATTAGATATTCTTTATTCTAAAGAAGGAAAAACTTCTGTAACTATAAAATATGAAAGTAGTTCAAGCTACACTTAAGACTAGATATATACTGGGAGTTCGACTACACAGGTATATTACCAGCGGCAGGTACAGCACAGATCAATTTTGTTCATAATCTAAGCTTGAGAAGATATTAAATAAGCAGTTTCATAAGTTATTTACGTTTTTTTATTCAATACCGCGATAGGCGATGCTATTCACAGAACAATGAAACGGACAAAATACCTGACCAGTTCCCCTACATGAGATTATCCGCTCTACAAAATATACTCCTGGAAGGTTCTTCCTTTTTCGATGCCTTACTCTCTCCTTATTGAACCGAAAATGTTCGCTTTCCTTGAATGTTGTTGGTCTTGCTTTCCTCACTCTGCGCAGTGTTGCCAGATGAATTTTTAAAATGTTCACGCTGCGCATGTTCAAAAGTTCACAAATTATCCATCAATGTTCACAACTCGACAAAAATTGAGTAATTTGCATCTATGGACTGTTTACCTCATAAAACAGCTTAAAAATACGATCTTGTGACCCTCTGCGTGTCACCAGAGAATTGCTTAAGGTGGCTCTCTATAGTTAGCTATTAATGAAAAAAATGGTATGGTAATTCATATAACTTTTTGATATATATGTATAATTTTATGATAAAGTTTAACATGTTTAATGTGAATATAAGTACAATACGAACTTATATTACCTTGCGCTCTCACTCTGACGGCAAATGGAAACTGCAAAAAACTATCGCCTAGTTAGAGTCAGATTCATCGCTTGAGTCTTACGCATTGAGAATGTCAGATGTCATACAACTCAAAGCTGCGGGCGAAGGACAGTCAAACATGTCATTGTCACGTGGTACTATGCTATCTAGTTCTGATTTGCGGATGAATGTCCAACGATTTATGAAAGTTTTTGTCCCAGAACTTCCATGTATATCCATTGTGAACAATCCTTGTCTCTTATAACTAATGAGTTCATGAAAGGTTTTTAATTTTTTAAGAAAGTTCATGAAATGTTCACAAAATTATTTTTGTTCACAAAATTTTGAAAATAAAACCAAAAGTTCATAAATCTATGAACTTTGTTCACAATCTGGCAACACTGACTCTGCATTCCGCCATGTTGACCTTATTTGGCAAACCCTACTGCGCATGCGATGTGCAAATTTGCTGACCCACTCGAGTAAGCAAGTGTGGGCGCAAATGTCGCGTATTTCTGGCAATGAGATGCGTACTGGTAAACGGTCAAGTTTTGAAGACTTTACCAAAGCCAGTTTATGCCTTTCTTTGATAGGATGATAGATAACGAAGACATGGATATCATACAATGGGACGAAAAAGTCACATTTGTGAAAGAAAGTCTTTTCTCAGTAGCTTCCATTCTTAGGAATAGTGACAAAAGTGCTCTTTTTCCCAACTACACGTAAAGAACATTTAGAATTCTGGTCTCATGCCTAAACTTTTCAACGTTACATCAAGAGTGACTGGATAGCAATTGACCTTTTCAGCCTCTATACAAATTAACCCATTTCAAATCCCATGATCTGAAATGGCTAAGTTCAATTGACTACTTCAGGGTCACAAGATCTCAGATGGGTTAATTTGCATGCAAGCTGAGGAGGTCTAACAGTGAAAGGAGAGAAACGTACGACGAAATAACGATGGAATTAAAAAGCAAATGAATTGAGTAACATCACCAATTCGTGAAGTTTAAATAAGAATTGTGAAAATATACATTTGTTGTGTTTTTATGCATTTTTTGCATGGAATTTGTTCAAAATATATTAGTATACATTAGTTGTAGACAGATGTACTATTTTTCAGTGGATTTCTATTGAAACAGGATGTAAATTATTCATTCAGTTTAAAGTGCCTAAAGTGAGCATTGTTAATAGAGAGTGATAAGAGAATGAATACTGGGATTGGGAATGTAATGCTTTAAAAAGTAGAAGTTACAGTGAAATGAGTGAAACAGTGAGACCAACTTTTCCACCGATTAATACGATAAAAAACGTTTGGTTTACAAAAAGATTTTTGCTATGATCAGCCAAAAGATTTTTGTGCAACTATACATCATACAAGATTTACAAATATAATTTAATGCTTTTTTTTATTCTTCCATATATTACATAAACTTTACTATGAACAAGACATTCAGAATTTTTACAATACATAATGCACTACATAAGCTTGCTTTAACTACGTCCATTTTTCGCAAGATATATGTACAACTTGCATGCTTTAAGTATAAGTCTCATATGTTGCTAATGTCAACAAATCAGATTTGATTTTAGGCTTTTCCATATGATTATTAGAATTATAGTATTTTGACAATAGATTTTCAATCAATTTTACATTGTTTTAAAAGATTTTTTGACTTTTCACATATAAGCACAGATCACAAAAACACAATAATTATATAATTACAAATGACAGGGGAGAAGAAGACATTCAGTATACGAGCAATAACTAATAAAAAGCGACCAAGACAACAATAATAAAAGCGTAAAACACGCTGTACATGCCGTTTACAGATATATTAAAAGAATTAACACAAAACACGTTTCAATACTAAAGGCGACTTTCAACTGTTCTTATCTGTTTATTAACAAGCACAAAATGTAATGTTTAGAATTCTTCGTTTTTAATGATTGCGTGTCTATCGTTTTGAGTATTTGGGAAAAATACAAAATTTTGAAAGATTTAAACGTTTCCGTGCGGAATGCAACTGTTACGAGCTTTCAGTTCAACGGTTTTGGTCCTGTCGAGGGAATTGGCGGCACACTTATGATGTTTAGAGAAAGTAAAAAAAAAAGAAATCAACAATGCCAGTCATAGGGTTGAATCAGTGGGCACAATATAGTCGTGATGATACGTGAAATCACAAGTTTAAAGCATTAAGCATTAACTGTCTCTCTTGATTATATATAGTAGGTTTTGAAGTTTAAAAATACTTGAGCAAATTGAATTTGTCAAACACGACAGAATTGAAAACAACTTATTATATCATCAAGTGAGGCAAAACTTACATTTATTTCAGGCAGTGCCACCGACAGAGACACCGAGTTAGTTACAAACTTGTCTAATGTTTTATTGCTATTGCTTGACATGTCAGGCAAAAACCACAGTTACCTTTACCATTTGTCCAAAAACCTTGGAACTAATGAGAGTCATTTCTCTTGAATTGTTTTATCATGATAACGAGAGATTTTTACCAATTTAAAAACAAATTGTTAAATTCTCGACCAGCGGTATAAGAAGCTATTAATCAGTTTACTTGCTTTTAAAGTAATCGCGTTTGGACGAGTAATATACCCTTGAAAACAACGTCTACAGCTTTATTGAAATAAGCATTAGTTACCGTCTTTGCAAGTGGTCGTCGCATGGAAAGGCCCATGGGGATTTAATCGCTTTCAGAGAAAAGGAAACATTTAACGAGAACAAGATACGACGATAACCCAAGGTTTAGGCGCAGAACTGCGGGAAAAGAGTCCATCGATCATTTTCTTTTATCAAGAAAGAATTTGGTGCCGTTACACAAAAAGTTTACTGAAGTAAGCATTGTTGCACACGACTCTACTTGGTCGATCTGGATTTCTATAAACAGGTGTTCTGTCTATTTCTTTCTCTCCTATAGCTAACAGAAAGAAAGGAAAAATCAACGCAGACAATAACAATGATATTACTGATGACTCTGATATAGTTGCTGAGAAATCACAAAGATGCTGAAGCCTGTGAAAAGGCTATTAAACAAAACTCTGAAAGATCTGCTTCAGTGTCACCTTCGCATCTCTGAAGCGGTCACTACTCAGTGGTAGTGTGGTGAAGTAGCCTTTAGAGAAATACGACGTTTGTTCTAATTCAGTCTTCATTTCCCATTTAGAATTTATGAAAAAAAGAATTGATTCAATGGATGGCTTATATGGATTGAATGGATGCATGGATTTGATGGACTTATTGGAAGGATTGATTGGATGATGCTTTGGATGGAAAGATGATGGATTAATTGGATTGAAATTGGATTAATTGGACGAGATGTCGTTTTATATTTCACTTTTTATATCATTAGCTGACAGTTTAAGTTTCTTTTTTTCACTTTAGACTTTGGATTTGGACCGTATACTTTTTTAACAATTAGTTTGGCTCTTGTATTTTATATTTGGCACTTTATACTTTAGACTTGCTATTCTAAACACTCGTAATCATATGCGAAGTGAAAAAGGATAATTTGAGTAGAAATTAATGCATAAAAGCTTTGATTGGTCACTTGGCACAGTTAGATACATACATTATAAGAAGCCAAGAGTATAAGAGTAGGAAGACTCAGTAAAACGCTCGAATCGTGCTCAGTTCTACTGGTCGGTCGTGGTTAGAGACAGAAGAGATATTGAAGCCTTCGCAAGAACCACACGCTGCATCATATGGCAGAACGCAGGAGTGCAATATCCGCAACAGATCAATATACCAGAACAAGGAGAAGAACCTGCAGAGCAACCCCAAGCGCAATAACAGGCACCCAGAGCGGAGCAAGTACCAGAGCAACCACACGATTTGCTGCAGGAACCCCTACAACAAAATGCCCTAGCAGGCAATGAGGATCTCGAAGTAAGTTTGGTTTTGCATACATATAAGCTCGTTCAGGGCGTTGTTTGTCATGCTGTTTATGTGACGGCACAGTCTCTGTGTACATCGTAGAATAATAAATTCCCACAGGTATATACATAGCCACCCTATTTACCCCGACCACCACTTTAGCTGCTCGTATACGAGCACGTAAATTAGCAATTTCGAAGTAGATGTAACTAGGTTAGGATTAAGATTAATCTCTTTCAGTACGCACTTGCAAACTGAATTTTTATTTACACTGAGGCAACTCTAGTCCAATAAATGCTACCCTAGGTCTCTCGCTAACAAAATGTGACATAGCAGCGTAAAATAAGATTACCATCTAAAAGCCCATTAACTACTTTTAATTACTACTTAATTACTAACTTTGTTGTTTCGCTCTTCCATAACTTTTATGCATGACTGGCGGGTGAAGAGTACACAGGGCATGAACTCCACCAATTTATTTGATGATCGTAAAATTTTACCGACCTATTTATACATGAAATAGACAAGGGTGAGACTTCACCGTATCATGCCTATGAAATAGAGATGGGCGAGTGATGGGTGAGTTTTCACCGAATGATGTATATGAAGAAGAAGGTGAGATTTCACCGACACAGTTAGATGAGGGTAAGATTTCACCGCGTTATAGTGTATATATGAAGTAGACGAGGGTGAGATTTCACCATGTAATGTCTATAAAGTAGAAAAGGGTGAGTTTTCACCGAGTGATATATATGAATTTGTGTAGGGTGAGATTTCACCGAACTTGTTATATCAAAGTGAGATTTTACGGTGTTATATATATAACTTATGAGAGCTGAGCAAACTACATACATGGAGGTGAAGTTTTCCCGCCTTATCTACGAGACGGCGAGATTTCACTGAGTTGCTTAAATGCGATCCAAATTTCATCCAGTTACCTATATGTGGGTGAGATTTTACCGATTTTGCTTAATTGGGGGTGACACTTCACCAATTTATTTATTTGAAACCAGCTCAGTGTCAACATTCGTACCTGCTCCCGAGAGTCAAATACGGTCACAATAATCACAGCGAGATGCATCGCTACACATGGGCACGCTTTGACAACGCGGTTGACCCTAGAGGGGTTAGACGTATTGACTATTCGTCCGGCTTTGTGTATGGGATTCGTATAATTCCAATTGCGAAGTATTGATATATCGCTTCCCAAGAACATGATTTATTGCAAAACCCATGCACCAGCCATTGGGACATTTGTTATGTTAAGGGCTATTGTGTGCAATGCCATAAATGGTATTGACAATGCAGACAATAGTATGATTAGCATTACACAAAACGGTCCAGGGGAGCTTAATTGCCACAACGTAATTATTCTATTATCTTTATGGCAGAAACTGAAGACTGACGTTTCTTAGCTACAACAGTCGTGGCAACGTTTCACACAATTAAATGTCGAAAACATTCTCAAACGAGTATTGGAATATGCAAATAGACCATCAACTGAATTTAACAAATATGAAGCTCTGGAGCTCTTTGAAACCCTACAAAATACAGCTCGTGACACAAACCATGAGAAAAGCGATTATTACCGCGTGGCCTTTCGCACAGCCAGGAGCTAAATCGACATGCCACAAGATCACTTTCGGTTACTACTTCTGCGGTTAATCGGGGACAAAAACCATCAACAGGTATTCGAGGCAGTTGCTAAAGTCGAGAAAAATATCGCGAAAACCTACCCATACTCCCGTCCGCCTGCCATTGTCAACTCGAGAAGACCATCCACTCGCGATTTACGCTGTTTTTATTGTAATAAACCTGGTCATTTCTGGGCTAGATGTATAGCAACACGGTCCCAACGGCAACCAAACCAGACACCAATATCTCCGGAAACAAAAGAAACAAAAGATAAACATCCCCCTTCATCGTTGTCTTAGGATGAAAAATAAAACATCATGAACTGATGGATATTTAACAAACATGTACTAGCCAAGAATAGTGATTAGACCTAAATAATTAGTAATAAGCAATATTAAATTAGTATTCAACTTAAATGCCAAATATTTGTACACAGAAAAGACCATATTTCAGTACAATCATATCAAATGAAGCCTTTATTAATTTGTCGAGGGGGAGACTTTAATCTATGCACCAAATGGATTGGGGTTCTCGGTCACACAGAGTTAGCAGCTTTGAAACAGGGTATTCTCACACCCCCCCGGTTTTACTGGGTCAGAGCTGTTTTCTCGGTGCTGGCTGGAGCCTGGGGTCCATCGCGTAAATGCGATGTTTTGCAATATACCCCACGTTACCTCTCCTCATGTTTTTAGAAACCACGATTCTGGTCATGGGAAATTGACAAAACTTGGAAAGCCAAACTATGCAATGTTACACAATGCCAGCGAAATATTCGCTGGGTTAATCATAAAGGGGACCCCATCCCAGCTAGTGCCGAGGAGACAGCTACACCCCGACTGTCAAAAGAGGTGAACCTAGTACAACAGGGCGAAACAATAGGCGATATATCACAGCTGGCCTTCCGCGACCCTACGTACTTTCGAGCAGGAGAACTCCATTCTCACGCGCTTTACTGGAGAGACATTGCAGAAATTTCCCCTCAGAACAAGCGTGAACAGGTCCTTAATTGGATTGAGCATAAAGTATCAATCTATCCATACTTCAGGCACTTCAAGGGTGCATTTAAAGGGGAATACTACGACTCCGACAGACCCCCTCACCGCATATTCCCGAACAACCCTTCTTGTCGTCATTTCTCAGCATTCATCCGAAAAACACTGTTGGAGCGCCTTAGCTTCGGAGCTATTTCGTATTTGGGACAGGTTGGGGAAGTGGACCCGCCACATCTAGTCTTACCTTTGACGTTAGAACCCACAAAACCGCGTTTGTGTCATGACGCTCGATATCTCAACCTATGGATGAAGGATATGCCTTTCTCCCTGGATCAATTGAGCAATCTACCACGTTACGTCTCTCGAGGATCCAACCAAACTGTCTTAGATGATAAATCGGGATACGACCATATTTTTCTGACTAGCGATAGTCGACCATATTTTGGCATACAATGGGGAGGGTGTTATTTCACCTACAATACGTTACCGTTTGGTTGGAAGATTTCCGCCTACGTTTATCATTCAACTGGCCTCGTAGCATCCAACTTCTTCAGCTCTATTGGCATCCCATGCTCTTTATATATTGATGACAGACACAATGGCGAGCTACAAGTCCCGCTCAACAATGGGGAATACACTTCAGTTCAATCGATAGCGGAACGTCGATTTGCTGCTGCCAAGTCAGCTATATTTCTTGTGGCTTACCATCTAGTCAAACTAGGTTACTCTATCGCCTTATCTAAATCGATTTTAGTCCCCCAAACTATGGTCCCTTATTTGGGTTTCCTAGCGGACTCGATATATTTAGTTTTTCGTTTGATCCCTGAAAAGAAAAACAAGTTCCTTCTCCTAATAGACGAAATTCATGCTTCCGTAAAGAGTCTTCAACGATTATCCGGCAAATGTTCGTCATTTTCCCTCGCTGTCCCAGCAGCTCGCTTATTTGCGAGGGAAATGAATGCCGCAATTTCTCGTGGTTTACGTTCTTGCAAACCCGTTCCCTTAACAGGGCTGCTCCGTGCAGAAATTTCCCACTGGTTATTCCTTCAAACTTGGGAAAACCCCGTCCCATGGAGGGATGAACACCACGTACAGATTTCCCTCGCTACAGATGCCTCTAATTCCGGCTGGGGAGGCACCCTCATTGCACCTAAGCGTCAGGTAGCATCAGACTACTGGTCCACAGACGAACTTTCTTGGAACATTGCCACGAAAGAGGCGACTGCAATCCATGGCGTTTTGGACTCCTTTGCTGACATCGTCCACAATGAAAGAGTAGATGTCTTAGTTGACAACCAAGTGGTGATCCATGCCTGGAACAATCAAGGAAGTCGTAGTCCACCACTTAATGCTGCTCTGAAGAAGCTTTTCTTTGTCATGACAAGGTTAAATGTTATGCTACGTTTGTCCTATGTCCCAACGCACACTAACCCGGCGGACGCCCCGTCGCGCAATTTTTCACACCTGGATTGCACATTGGCCCCAGAAATATGGGCAATTATCCAACGCGACTTCGGAGGATCGAATGGCCATACTTGTGATTTAATGGCTCTAGACTTGAACACTATGATAGACAAATTGGGTAAGCCACTCCCTCATTTTACCGCAAGTCCCTCACCAAACTCTTCGGGTGTGAACATATTTGCTCAAGACCTCTCCCAAGATTCACCCATGTTACAACATCCCTACGTATTCCCCCCAACTCCTATGGTCGGCCCAGTGCTACGACTCTTAATGACGGCAAAAAAGAACTGCACTTTTATGGTTTTGGACCACTACCCGCGACATTATTGGTGGCCTTTGCTCTACCGTTTCACAGCTTCCAGCAAGATAATAGCCACGGCTGGTGATCAAGGCGCCATTTTAATGCCATCAAAAAACGGGTGGTCACAAGATAGTTGCCTAGAGGCAGACCTGTGGGCGTTTTCTCTCACATTTGAATAACTTGGCCCACAAGCAAGTGCTGCACTCATACGTACTTATAGTGGCTATGTCTAGTTACGTTAATAGAAACTAAGTAATATGAATGTCATGAAAAAATACATAATTCAATATTCATCAGCAGTCGCTTAATATTCTCTTCCTTTTCTTTATGCTGTTTAGGATCTGCCCATAGTAGCGAAATTATTTTGTACCTCTGTTCGGTGCCCAGTGTGCAAACACCCCAATGATTAGGACTTTCGTTTCTGTCAAAAGTGCGGCTATGGCAGGCGAGTCCTTTCCTCTACCCCGACAAGCCAGATCCTTATAGACCTCAAGGCTATCAATAACCGCTTGAAACAACTCACTGACTTCGACCGCACAACATCTTATACCAAACAAAAAGAGTCTTTACAAACGGAATTGGAATGTTTTCTTTTTTCCCTAACTGGACATACTACGATGATGACGGCCACACCTACAGACGTATGTCGTTTTCTGGTATACAAGGATAAAAATGGCAAAACTCAGGTCCACAAAAACAGCTGTCCGTACCTTGGTCAAAAAGGTAAATTTGATTGTGAATGCCCTCTTCGACTATCCTACAAGACGATCGACTCATATGTAGGAAAACTGCGCGCAATTTTTCGCTCCGTCGGTCGGGACGGAGAATGGGATAGGCGGCTTGGGCTTGGTAATCCCGCAGCAGATAGGGCAGTGCAAGACTATCTTAAACTAGTCACCACAGAACAATTACAAGCAAGAATTACCCCAAAACAAGCTACGCCATTTTTTGTCGATAAGCTGACCCAATTATGCCACCATTTGGATCGGAAACTACAGCAAGCGGAATCCGCCATTGATAAATTCATCGTAGCACGAGATCAGGCATACTTCAAAACTGCATTCTTTAGCGGGGATAGACCAGGGGATTTAGGACAGATAAAGGTCCCGGAAATCCTTCGTTTCCCTAATGACGATGGGTTTTTATTTAACCACATTTGGGGAAAAACACTTCGCGACGGTGACCAGAATGTTTTTGGCATCCGGCGCAATGCACAAACCAAAATATGTCCCATTAAAGGCATCGAGCAATACATACATACATAAACTTTATTTAAACACGGAGAACCATCAGTACATAATAAGATAAACAAGATCAGCATAGAGACAACATAAGATTAAAAAGTATTATAGGTAAGGAAGATGTTAAAAAGATTGGAATACTGTTCTACCCGGTTGCCGTGTGGGAGTCGGTAAATCTGGATGAATATAAAACTTCCAGATTTGCTTTAAACATAGAGAGTGACGAAGAATCTCTCAAAGGTTCAGGCAAGCTGTTCCAAAGCAAGGCTCCACTATAACTAAAGGAGCGCTTAAGATAATCAGTTTTAGGCTTAGGTATAAACAGCTTGCCCTTACAATTTCTTAGAGTGTAATGACAATTCCTGGATGAAAACATTTCTTGCAAATAGTCTGGAGTGTGACCATTCAAGGTTTTGAACATTAGTATAGCTTTTTGTTTGGCACGATTTACAGACAAAGAGTTCCTCTGAAGTTGGTCTAGAAGAATATTAGACGAGTTGTCAAAACTAGAGCAAGTGATAACACGAGCTGCTCTGTTTTGAAGTTTTTTGCAACCTGTCACTTAGGGTGGCTCCTAAACCGTCCCACACTGGAACACAATAAGAAAAGTAAGGTTCAATAAAACCTTTATATTCTTTTAATGCAGAATCTTGGTCAATCAACCCGCGCACCCTTTTTAAAGCTCCAATACCAGAAGAGATCTTTTTAGTAATGACCTCAACATGGCTTTTCCAAGTAAGGTTTTCATCCAGGGTTACCCCCAGCGTTTTGGAGGAGCTCACTTGCTTGACTTGTTTACTATCAATTTGAAGACTTAGATCACGATTATCGAAAGTTGCTAGTCGTTGACGTGAACCGATGATCATAAACTCTGTTTTAGCGATATTCAAGCTTAATTTGTTAGTTATTAGCCATCTATTTAAGTTAATTAGACTAGAATTCATGAGATTTTCGAGATCTGTTAAATTATGACTACTGAAGCTTAGATTTGTATCGTCAGCAAACATCCTAGGCACACCATCATTCAGGCAGTTCGGGAGATCATTGATATAGACCAAGAACAATAGAGGCCCAATTATAGAACCTTGAGGGACCCCTCTGGATATGGTTGAGAGACCAGAAAACCGACCATTGACAAAGCATCTTTGCCTACGATCAGTTAAGTAGGATTTAAACCAGGATCGTGCCAGGTCATCCACGCCATATGCTTGCAGTTTAGCAAGCAAGATTTCATAATCAACAGTATCGAAAGCCTTTTTCAAATCGATGAAAACAACACCGTTAATGAGGCCCCCGTCAATATTGACACACCAGTTATTAGTTGCTTCTAGTAAGGAGGTAAGGGTACTATGTTTGGACCTAAAAACCAGATTGATAGGGATTTATAAGCTTATTGTCCGACAGATAAGAATAGAATTGGTCATAAATAAGCCTGCCAAACGTTTTGGCGATTGCAGAAATAATTGAAATCGGTCGGTAGTTACCAATGTTACTTTTATGCCCACCCTTGAAAATAGGAATTACTCTGGCCATCTTCCAATCATCTGGATATATGCCCGTAGAAATAGAACAATTAAAAATGGCTGTTAGTGATGGAGACAGTGCCTCGGCTGCTATTTTCAGAACCTTACAAGGAACATTATCGGGACCAGTTGCTTTATTAGGCTTAATAGATTTGAGAGTATGGGTTACCGTCTCAACATTTATTTCATCAAAAGAAAATGAGCTACTGGTTGGAGTTATATAGGAAACAGGGTTCGTAGCTGAACTGGGTATGTTATCGGCAAGATTATCACCAATCCTAGTAAAGTAGGTGTTAAAAGCATTTGCTATATCAACAGGATCAGTAATCTCAGTTTCATCATAATTTAAAGTTTTCACGTTTGTGTTATTAATGACTTTACGAGTAGAAAGTTCATTAATAATTCGCCACGTTTCCTTAGGATCATTTTTTGCTTTAGAAATCCGCGTCATGAAAAAATCACGTTTAGATTTTTTGATAAGTCTATTAACTTCATTACGAGCTTTTTTATATTGGGACCAAATTTGATCCTTGGAATTTTTATCAAAACGTTTTTTGACGGAATCCCTTTCACGGATTTTTTGAATAGGTAATGAGTTTATCCCAGGAGATTTTTTACACCTCAGCCTTTTATTTGAAACAGGAGCATGAATATCCAAGATGTATAGAAATTTGGAAAGCCAAGCTGACCACATATCATTGGGATCAGCTTTAGAGTTTAAATTTGACCAATCTATCTGCCGAACATCACTTAGAAATTCCTCATCATTAAAATTACTAAATTTCCTCCTACGAATTGGATAATTTGTTTTACTTACTAGATGTTTGGATTTAGGAATTAAATAAATCAAGGAATGGTCACTGATACCTAAAGAATGGGTTCCAGAAACACTTACTTTGTCGGGATAATTGGTAAAACAGAGATCGATAAGTGATTTTGATGTGCTAGTTATTCTAGTAGGCTGTGAGATAACCTGGGACAGATCATAAATATTAGCAATATTGAGGAGTTCATTCGTGTGGTTGTCTGGCCTCTCTGCCAACATATCACAGTTGCGATCACCTAATAGATAGAATTCAATGTTTTCAGAGTCAATCATATCAATTACATTCTGAAATTCTGAAAGAACTGATATTGGAGAATTGGGTGGCCTATACCAAGTGACCACCAAGAACGGCCTTGAATGGGGTTTACAAATCTCGATTGAAAGGAGTTCAAGACAATACATTGAAACAGCAAGACGACTCCAAATTGACTTAACAACTGGATTTTTGTTCTGCCCTACGACGCCCGACAAAGGAATCCTTAACGCACCGTTCACATCCTCTGCCGCAGAAGCTCGCCTCAAGACATATTTACGGGAGATGGATGCAGACGAAGGCGAAACACTACATGGCTTCCGCGCGGGATGCGCGATTACTCTAGCTCTTACCGGTGCTGAGCTCTCCGAAATTATGAATCATGTGGGCTGGTCTCGTCGACATACCGCATTATATTATATGCAATTAGCAAAAGTTCTCAACCCGACAGGCGCGTCAGCCCACCTCTCTTCTAATCTAGGAGACCAACATGTCGACATCTTTCAAGACGCTAATCAGTTAAGACGCTTCTTATGTGCATTCCCAGCCCAGAATCCCAACAAGCGCCCCTGCTCAGGCAATTAACCTTGGCATAGAGTTTTCTTGACCTGACGGACTCTTCGCTATACATCTTTTACGTAATCTGCTTAGCCATCCTTGCTCTTTAACATAGTATAGAAACTTTAAAGCAGCGAATTTGCGCCATGATGTAGTTGAGAAGTTTCGCCATAAGAAATTCACGGTATGAGCACGCAAAACAAGGGGAGACTGCTTTCACCGTCGTACGAACGGTCCGGGAGCAATGCCCGACGGATTGACGTTTGGGGGAACTACAGACAGGATAAATAAGGTTTGGGGTATGTAGGTTCGGGTAATTAGGTTTGGGTAATCAGGTTTGGGAGAGCATTCTGGGATTCGGAAGGGGAACGGGGTCGGGTAATGTTAAACCAGGCGAAGAGTGCAAGATAGGCGTAGGACAAAACTGGCCAACAATTTTCTCCCCATTCCTCATTTGAACTGAGTATGATTGCATGTGTTTCTGAATAGAATACTATTCTAAACACTCATAATCATATGCGAAGTGAAAAAGGATAATTTGAGCAGAAATTAATGCATAAAAGCTTTGATTGGTCACTTGGCACAATTAGATACATACATTATAAGAAGCCAAGAGTATAAAAGTAGGAAGACTCAGTAAAACGCTCGAATCGTGCTCAGTTCTACTGGTCGGTCGTGGTTAGAGACAGCCCACCCTGATCCCACCCTCACCGTGTGGTTCATGCTCAGGCTTCAAGCGTCTCAGCCAAGCTGTTCCAGCTTGTCTTCGACCACAACTGGCCAACAATTTTCTCCCCATTCCTCATTTGAACTGAGTATGATTGCGTGTGTTTCTGAATAGAATACTATTTTGTAATTAAATTTTTTTATTTCGTTTCATTCATTTGGATGGATTGATTAGACGGACTGATTGGAAAGATTGAGGCCCAATTCAAACGTCGAACTTTTCATGTGCCGAATCAAATGCAAATGAGCCTAAACAAAGACTTGTGCTCATTTGCATTCGATCTGGCACATGAAAAGTTCGACGTTTGAACCAGGCCTGATTGGATGGATAGCTTCAGAGTTTTATGTTTGGTGGAATTTGGACTTTATAATTTTTTTTACTTATTTCACTTTTTTTCAAAATTTTGTGTATATATATAAGATTCTACGGTCTTCACGAAGATAATTGGCTGCTATGACTAGTCGTTTTCAAGATCAAACAGCCGTGCACGGCACGAACGAGCTCATATATAGAAGAAAAAATATCCAAATGTAAGTTGTATGGGTACCTCTCCTCAGGTATCTGTACAATTTAAAACGCCATGAAGAAGCTGAGCGGTGGCACAGGCTTCGAAAAAGGAATGACAAGTAAGTAATGGACTAGAGGCTACTATATCGCACGTGAATGTTGCCTATAGCCTACACAATTGCCATTGTGCGTAAGTATATGCGTTTGTTTTCTGTTAGTATACGTAAGGGTATGTTCTATTTCCACAGACCGACTTTTCTCGCAAGAAAATACGTTTGTGCGGAGTGAAACACTAACAACATATATTATTGTAGATTATCTTATCATTTATCATTTAGCTTATTAAACATGCATGGAGCGGAGTTTTGTTGCTTCCCACAATTTCTCTACTCCACATGTATGAATAAATAAATGAATGAGTTATTTTAAGTTCCTGGTTTATCTCTGCTTTACTTTTTTTATGAGCTAAATGAACTCTTTAATATTACAGCTCCAAAAAAAGAACACCCATGCATGTGCCTGCTGTTTAAAGATGTTTCCAAGAGCAAAGAGCAGTGCACGGCACGAGCAAGCTCCCGTTGAGGAAAAAAGATTTAACTGCAAGTTTTGTGCATGGGTACAAGTAACTGAACAATTTGAAAGCCATGAAGGAACAGGAGGAGTACCCATGAGCTTCAAAAAGGCAGTGACAAGTAAGTAATAGACTAGCAGTTACCATATGGCAAATAAATGCTGCCCGTAAAGCCTAAACAATTCCCATTGTGCATAAGCATGCGTTTGTTGTCTGCTAGTGTCACGCAGTTTAAAGAACACTAAGCTTTCTTTAAAGAGAATCCGGTAAAAATTGACCAAAATTCAAAGGCAATACACTTTACTTTTTTGTCATTAAAAAGTTGTTAGATCGATTATGCTAATTTTATCATAATGCTTTATTGACTACACTTATTGCAGTATCACTTTTTTTTCCCTCAAGAGAAGGAGGATTTAACCGCTTGTATTGAAGCATTTATCTTATAGTTTTACGTTATACATAGTCTATCTTGTCTAATGTGTCTTTGCCTTTAAAATTTCGATAGTGTAAGTGTACTGAGATTTTGATTAATTGACGAGACGTCTTTTTTTAATATTTCATTTTTTATATTATTAGCTGATAGTTTAGATTTTTTTTTTACTTTAAATTTTGGATGTGGAGCTTAAACTTTTTTATCTAGTATTTTGCATTTTGTATTTTATATTTTGCGCTTTGAATTTTAGTCTTGCGGTTTTGTAATCAAATTTTTAAATTTCAATTTATTTCATTTGGATGGATTGACTGGATAGAAGGTTGGATGGATTAATTGTACGGATCTGATGGATTGATTAAAGGGACTGATTGGAAGGATTCATTGGATGGATAGCTTCGGAGTTTTACGTTTGGTAGAATTTGGACTTTATATTTCTTTTTACTTGTTTCAATTTTTAGAAATCTTTTTATATATTTAAGATTCTACGGTCTTCTCGAAGATAATTGGCAGCTATGAAAAGACGTTTCCAAGATCAAACAGCCGTGCACGGCACGAGCAAGCTCATATAGAAGAAAAAATATACAAATGTAAGTTCTATGGGTACCCCCTTTAGGTATCTGTACAATTTAAAACACCATGAAGAAACTGAGGGCTGGCATGGGCTTCGAAAAAAGAATGAGAAGTAAGAAATGGACTAGAAGCTACTATATTGCACGTGAATGCTGCCTATAGCCTACACAACTGCCATTGTGCGTAACTATGCGTTTTCTTTCTGTTATAGTATACTTAAGTGTATGTTCTATTTCCACAGGCCGACTTATCTAGTAAGAAAGTACGTTTGTGAGGCATGAAACACTAACAACGTATCTTATTACTCGAGCTAAAAGCGAGAGTCATAATTTCGGTCTGTTTTTTTTTCCGCGCAAGACTTAGTCTCCCGCTCGGTCGCTCTTAATTTTGACCAATCAAATCGAATCGTGAACGCACGTGATTATTTGTGATTATCTCATTGGCGTTCAGCGGCGTATTTGACTTCCTGCTTTTTCGTTCCTACTCAGCGGATCATTCAGTCATTTGCCTTCTTGCTGCTTACAGCTCTCTGAGGATTATATTATGACATGCTGTAAGGAAACTTTTGCGATGGCGGCCACGCTTTCTCCGCACAAATCTGCCGCCGCTCCGTCAAAATCAAGTTTCTTCATGCAAAAACGATTGTTCATAGTACAAATGCGACAGTGCTTTGTACAAATACGGCGCTTCTCCGTAGAAAACTAGCTTCTTCGCACAAATATAGAGCT
>JAOBYK010334579.1:0-17913 GCA_025434845.1 Phenganax subtilis | reverse complement strand
ACATAATTAAAACATATTTAACATTAATTATAAGCCTGGTTTCCATGAGTGCCGTGGAGTATAAAACAAAATACAAACTAGCGAATAAAGTTGCTGCAGTCAGACTTAAACTTAGGCAAGGTAGCAGCCAGACGTAACTCAGCAGGAAGTGAGTTCCACAATACTGCTCTACTATAGCTAAAACTATTTTTAAGATAGTTGGTTCGTGGTCGCGGCAGTGCTAGTTTGCCAAAGATGTGGTTTGAAGACTTATTCAAAGTCTTCGTTCTATCGTTTTCTGTCACGTAAATCCGAACTTGCACGCAGCCAAAATAGCGAAAACATTGTTTTTTTTTATTATATATAAAGCTTTTCTATCCAAATTCCAGTTGAACAAAAACACCTTTTGTGCACGGCGAAGACATTTCAACATAAGAATAAAATCAAAACTCTTTCAAATTGGCGGATCATGGCTCCAATGAAATGACCTCTGATAATAAATAGCCTCACCTGACATCTGCTGAATATATCACTAGTGTTTACTTTAATATTGAAATGTTTAAAAACAGCCATCACTTGTTCTTTGGCACTGCCGACCGGAACACACATACAACGACCAAGAGGAACTTGTGAACGCAACTAAAATATTCAATAAAAAAATAATTCACAGGAGAAACAACGTTGGCCAACTTAATGATAACACTATAGCTCGCACAATAGTATTACCAGTGAACTCTGAGCAAACTACAGGGTGTATAAAAAAAATGCAATCCTACGTTCAAATAAAAATTTTGAAGAGGAGGAATTGCCGAAGGCTACTATTTCCACTGTTCAAATGCTCTACTATTCAGTTTTATAAAAATTGCTTGTTTGTTAAATTTGAACTTGAATTGAGTGAGTACTGCTACTTTGGGTAAGTGGAATTGAACAATTTAAAGCTTCAGATAGCTTGAATTTAAGTGAATTTAAGAACGTTGAATACAAGCATCTAAAAATTGTAAATCACTTATTTTGCAGTTCTAAATGGCTTAAAATAAGAAAAGATACGACTAGAACATGAACTCAAAATGCAGAACAGATGCAGACATGGAAATTAATATTACTTCGTTTATAAGGCTTTAAAGTTGAATTGCGTTTTTTTTAACACCCTGTAGAACAAGATCTCCATAATGCTCGTTTTCCACTACGCGGAATACTCTGTTAGCAACGTGATTGGTTCGCTTTGCGGCGAAATATATAGCCACCAGTGAACTGTATATAATCTGGAACGCTAACTCCATAAGAAAGCGCCTATAATTGGATGAAGCCAGCCGGAGGATCACTAGCATTTTGTCATCTCCCCCCGGAAACGACGACATATTTTTGTCTTGGCTATATGTGTTTACACCATAAAAATATTATTTTTTCTTTGGCGAATGGCTCAATTTTTGTGAAACTTTGAAAATAAGTGTATTTAACACAGAACTATACTATTTTGGAGGTTTAAACATTTAAATGCATCTCAAACTTTCAAAACCGCAGAAAAAACGGAAAAAATCGCGCGGACTTTTTATAATATTCGTGTTTGCTTCAACTTTTTTCAATAACAGTATAATTTTTGTCATATTTTATTTGATATAATATAAAGTGAACTGTCACTCTTTAAGTTTACATGTAATTTACAAAACTACTGCAACATTTAAGCTCCAAACTTTCTGGATATAAAAATGCTATTTTTTTAAAATAATTTTTAAAAAGAACTGGGTCTACCTGCAAAACGAGCACAAAGTTGGCTTCAATTTCCCCCCTGACTTAGCGTTCCAGATATATTTACATTTCACTGATTGCCACCCAATCATGCAGTTTGGTAGATTTATTTTCGGCACGAAAAATCCCGCCTAGTGGAAAATGATTGGCTGAAGCCAATATGGCGCCCATGTCAATCTAAAACATTTTGATATATAGTGAATATAGACGAAAAAGAGATGCACTTTTTGTGCACTAGAATTTCAATTTTTGGCAGCAACTATGATTTTTATTAATAAATCACCACTGAATGCTTTTGAACTTCTTCTGTAAAGTCTCCAAACTCAGAAAAACCAAAACTTTTCGCGAAATTTATCAAATTTCAACCTATTTTTCTCGCTACTTTTCTGTAGTGAAAAAGGACTAGGACTACTTCCACTGACATATATGCATCTGGACTGCTTGCTCCTATGCTTTTTGACTTGACGCTTGCGTGGTCAATTGAAAGTCACGAAGGCTGACGAATATGAGAGTATTGTGACATCGCTGGCTCTTTCATAAATTCAGCGATACTGGTCAGCAGCCAACTTCATAAGTAAACACTCTCATCATTTCGGCCATCTTGGACCACGCTTTTTGATGTCAAGCAAGCAGTCCCTGAGCAGTCCAGATTTATATATGTCAGTGACTACTTGCCAAAAAACCACTCATGGGTGGCTTTTCAAAGATGGCGGTGGAATAATCGTTCCGGTTTACTAAGAGTTCACCGAGCACCACCACCGCGATTGCACAATAAAGTTTTTAGGTACGTACGGTGTAGTACGGTGTTCCTGTTGTTAATATCACTCGATCTTCTCTTATAGCAATCTTGAAAAAGAAACGAACAAAATTATTTCTCCGGGGGACTTCACCGGGATTTCAAGGACCTTGAGCATTAAAAAAACTCGCGGTAATCAGATCGTTCTCGGATTTTAAAATCTCCGTAAAGTCCTTCTGTTTCGTATTTGAACTTCTACGCATAACAATGAAACTTTGGACGAATTTCGGAGAAGTTTTGTGAAATTAGAAGCATGCATGTCGAATTTCTTTTCGCTTACCTTCGCTGCTTTATCGTGATGATCTTCGTTCGCTAACATGACAACATCAACGCCACAACATCTCAAATATCTTCCCAAACCTTGCAACATGTTGTCAACGACAACACGGAAATTTCGAGGAGAATTGGGAGAGCCTTTCACAGCCGGTTCGTTCAATTGTTCCTGAAAACAATGAAGAAACGTCTCGAGACATAAAAACAAACGTCTTGTAGCTCTATTTACTCTTAGTTCATTATTCGCTCGGTTTTCATTGCTCTTCATAGGGATCTATATGGCATAGATTCTAAGGGGAGGGATGTTATATCCCTCCGGGGAGCAGCATTTAGCAGTTGTTCTCGAATTGAATTCCATGCCTCATCAAGAACTCAAGGTAACTTCATAGTGACCACCAAAATGATGTAACTATAGAGTCAGCGGCGGACACTCAGGGGGCTGGGGAGCTTGTGCCCCCCCCCCCCAATAATTTCGAGAGAGTGTATAAACATAACAAAAATTACAGCCATTTGATGAAGTTGCCAGATTAATATTTGAGTTCTGTTATTAAATTTGCCTTGAGATGGCACGGTATACATGTAAATTAACAATCACAAATTTCGCCACAAATTTTCTGTTAGTATATATGTTCAAAATATGGCCTCAGCCCCCCCCCCAATATTTTGTGAAGTGTCCGCCACTGTATGGAGTTACGTATCTTAATAACGTTTTCATGATGTTAAATAAATTGGGAAGGCGGAAAATGCGGGGTGCGGGTATACATACATACATACATAACACTCTATATAACTACGCTGGCCTCATCAACAGTACCGTATTTACTCGATTGAGCCCCGCGGCGCTCTTTAAATTTTCAGTGTTTTAGATGCGGCGCTCATTCGGGGCCAGCGCTCAATTGAGGGCGGCGCTCAAACGGGTAAATACGGTAGCCGATTTTCATGAGGGGCGTGTTGAAAAATTCATTACATGTACATACAATGACATGTTACAAAGACTATAACCACAAGAACTATAAACGTAATAAACAAAAGAACGACGAGCAGACAAAATATTAACCGGGCTAATTTAATTACGGAGGGAGAAGAGCTAGCTTCATCTCGCTGTAGACTTTATGATTCTTTTAAATGAATAATTAGACTCAGCCTTTTTAGCCTTAGTGGACTGTGGAGCCTTTTTAAAAAAGACGATGTATTATACGTCACAGGCAAGACTCTGCTTCACAAATCTTGTAGCAGGTTAACTGAACACGTAATTTACATTGAACAGCCACCCCACTGGTCGACTGACCCACCTGATTGGGTCTAATATATCACTGACGAAATACGATAAGTTAAAAAAACCGCTACATCAAAAAGACAACGCGAAAAGACAACGCTAAACTATCACAGGGATTTACTCACCAATTCAACAGAAGACGTTCCTGGCTTGGGATGTTTAAGGCCTTTTCCTTTCTGTTTTCTATTTGTTTACAAACAAAATTAAAAACCACACTCAAAAACACGCAGATTTTGATGAAATTTCCAAAACATGCATCGCTAATGACTATGCCTTCACAGTGCACAAGTTTGTAAAAACATGAACCATAATATGGAACAAAACATTGGTCAAGTCTCCAAACCCATTGAACTAAAAATACATGGAACGCTGCCTGCAGCCAGAAATTGAAGCCAAAATTCCGAGGTCGGCCCTAGTCTTTCTACGCGAAGGAAGACACGGTCAAAACACAAAACAAAATAAACATGCTTGGAAAACGAGTCAAACTTTGACAAAAAAGACAAGTTTTTTGAAGCTACTAAGCATTCTTTCAGTAGAAAGTAAGAAAAAACACACAAAGAAGAAAACAGATGAAGATTTTTTCTAATTTTATGAACCAACTGCCCAGAAAAGTAGCTTCTTTTTCGGCAAAAAATTTCAATTAGGAGTGAGGTCTATGCTCCCGCGAGAGAATCGCGAACCGTAAAGACGCGTGTCTGGGCGTCAAATTTGGCTTCAATTGATTATTAGACATTACTATATTAGAGGTAGCGTTCCATGTATTTTAGTTCAATGCTGCAAACCATACAATGCTTAAAAGACTATCATTGTCTTCGCCATGCAAAAGTTTGAAAAAACCTGAGAAAGTCTGTAATCGAATAACGTTCAAAATCAAAGGCACTAAGCTTGCCTGATTCGTTTTGGAAACAACCACGGTAATTTCGGCATGCATTCTTTCAAATCGATCTTAATGTTTTCTTCAATTGTCCATCTTTTCAAAACGTCATATACATCAATGAGACAGCGAGCGTCCAAGGCTAATTGAAAATATACAAGGCATTTTGAATCAATGAAGATAAGCACAAGAAAATAAGTTATCATTCTTTAAATGACTTAGACATCATTATGTACAATTCCCGATCTTGATACGGACACTTTAAATCAATGATGAAGTCAGTGGCGGACACTGAGGAGGGCGGGCAGGAGGACTTGAGTCCCCCCCCCAAATAATTTCGAGATAAGGTACCATAACAAAAAATACAGCCATTTAATGTAGTTGCCATATTCATTTTTGAATTCTGTTATTATATTTACACTCAGATGGCACAGTATACTTATATACATTAACGAAAACAAATTTTGCGACAAATTTCTGTTAGCATGCCGCAGTACGTATATCTTTAAACTTTGGCCTTGGGCCCCCCAATATTTGGTGAAGTGTCCGCCACTTGATGAAGTTTTTGTATAAGACAATAGAGTAGAGTTTTAGATTGACGTTTACGGCGAACCGCTGACGGCAAACGACAAAGTTTAAGTCGCATTTTAAAGTCAATTATGTCAGTTGTTCGATGTTACAGGAACCCTTGTAATGAACTGAAGTGCGATTTAACAACTTCGCTCTACAAAACTTTTGACATTACAATCTATAATGTGATTTAAAGTTTGCGTTTAGCAGTTAGCGGTTCGCCGTAAACGTCAATCTAAAACTCTCGAGTGTGTAAACATGCACAATCGCTGACCTTAATATAGGGAACTATTTCTTCATTTACCGGCATATTCGACTTGTTTCGTCAACAGTGGCCGCTGTTCCCAATCAGATAGCTGATACGTCTTATCCAGAGGTAACCCAAGAGTTTGTTGAACAACCAAACTCAATCCCTTCTCGGTCAAGTGGCCAAAACTCGTTAAAAACTGCGTGATTTTTTCGACCTTTTTCTTGATAACTGGAACCTCAAACAGCTAAACAGCGAACAAAATATTGCTTTTTTTCCTATTTACTATAATATGCTGTGGAGGCACAAAAATATAGAACAATATGTGGCCTCATTTCTTAACAATACAGTAGAATTGCACCATTCGACTACTCGCATAATACAACCGCTTTCTCTTCTCTCAAGCAAGCAACAGATTAAGGCCGGTTCACACTATCAAAGTTTCTGTGATCAACGTAGGAATTTTTCACAGGGAAATTCTACGTTCTGAAATATTTGGAAGAAATATCAGAGGGAAGTAGTTCAGTGTTGAGCACTGTATTAGTTCCCTTAAATATTTTTAACAAATCCTTGAAAACTTAGGATTTTCCTATCCGAAATTTTCACTTTGATCACAGAAACTTTGACAGTGTAAACCGGGCCTTCCTCCTTTTCTCACATAGATACAGTGGCGTAGCCAAGGGGGGGGGCAAGGGGGGGCTTGCCCCCCTCCCCAATCATTTGAGAACCACTTTTGTAAACCGTTGAAAATTGGCTAGAAATATGTTGGGGGGGGGGGGCATCTCACTTTGAAAACTGAAAATTTTCCTGAGTGACCATGGCCCCAGACACATCTAAAACGTATTTGCCCCCCTCCCCCAAAAGTTAGGCCCTGGCTACGCCACTGCATAGATACGATCATAGATGCAGATATTTACCAAAACGGCAGTCGTATTTCGTCGGAGTTTTACTGTCTATGCTTTAACACATGCTTGCCTTTTGACTCAGAGTACACAAATCGACAAAACGTGTCATGTTTTTGATTGACTTTTCAAGAATCGGTAAAGTTGTTATAAGAGCTTTAAAATCTGATTCAACACCAAATCCTAAAAAAATTAAAACCAATGTAATAAAAGAAAGCAAACAAACAAGACAAACTCCACGTGAATTGTTGTCTTATTTGACCGCAACTCGACTTTAAAACAGATCTGAAATCATGGGCGACAATTCATTCCCAAAAGTGTGGGGAATGGGTTATTTGATAGGGGGTCCTGGGCTATGGACCCTAGGAAATGGTTTAGATATTGACACTCTGTAACAGCGTTCCCAACTTTAAAAAGGATTTAAAAATCCTTTTCAACGATGTAATTGAAGTCATAAATCATATATGATATAATTGAGATTGAAACAAAATTGATGATCAATTTGTTAAATCTGTTAATCATTGCCAGTTAAGCATTGACACTAATCGTGTGTGCAAACAAAAAGAAACGTGAACAAGTTTATACAGAAAACAAAATTGAGGTAAAAAGTGGGGGGGGGGACTATGATATCATAGATTAGAGACTAACAGATATCCGACTTAGGCTTCACGCCTATGATTTTGACGTAAGTGGCCGCCATTATCCTCGCAAATGCCCTAAACAGAAACTGTCACCCCCAGGTGCCATCTTGATTATCATTCGTTCGGGGGGGGGTGAATGCTTTTCTGTAGGGCACTTGCTACGAAAAAGGTTGCCACGAAAATCGCAGGAATATCGACTTACGCAAATTTTGAGATAGTCGGACTGATATATTCGTCCCCCCAAACCAAAAACTGGAGGGATGCACCCTCTCCCCTTCCCCCCAAGATTGACGCCCTTGCCTGAAATTCTAAAAACGATTAGATACAAAACTTCGACTACACCAAGCGTTCGACAAATGCTGAAATCTTTTGGAATAAGCTAATCATTTGATTCGATTAGATGGTAAATTCGACTAAAATTCGACGTCTAAAACCGGCCCAACTTTTTGTGTAAAGATGAACAAAAATGGCTGACAATTGTTGTTGAGTACTCGAAAAATTTATACTTGATGACATTCGCCCATACCTAATTTCAAAACGTTTTCGTTTGCAAACAGAGTGTTTCCAAACGCCAGAAGTGAGCCCTGAGGCACCTGGTCAGCAAGAGCGATGATGTCCAAAATGAACACTTGGTCACGAAGTGACAATTGAACGATGGATAATCTGAAATATAAAAAACATTGGGAAACTGAAAAAAGTCATCTTCATTGATTTTTTGAAGTGTCTGTAAAAGATCAAGAATTATACATAGTTATAATAGTTGAATCATTTAAAGAAAAAATATAGTCTTATGCTAAAACTTAATCTTCATTGATTTAAAGTGCCTATATTAAGGTCAGGAATTGTACATATTTGTAACAGTCGAATCATTTCAAGAAGAATTGTAATATATCTTCTCATGCTAAAACTTGTTTTTCACTGATTTCAAGCGTCTGTATCAAGGTCAGGGATTGTACATATTCATAACGCTCTAGTCGTTTGGGGAAATATTACAACGCATCTTTTTCAGCAAAACCTCACCTTCATGAATTTCGATAAAGTGCTCGCAAATAAGAAATGGTATGAGAATTATTCACAAATATGCTCAATCCCTGACCCTAATATAGAAACTTTAAACGCACATACCTTTGCGGAAGGCCAGCTTGACACATCTGTGGTTTCCATTCAGCGTCAAACCCTACAGTAACTCCATGCTATAAAAAATACGCAAGAAACACGAAGAGTCACAAAAAATTAGCTGCACGAACAAAACAAAAACAGAGAACAATAACTTTTGTCAATTTTTCGATTGACCATGCAGAACTGAACAAAGCCCTACAACAAAATCATTATCCAACCTCCAGGGACTTGTTGTTCAAAGCTGAAATAGCGTTAACCCTGGGTTAAAATTTAACCAGCTCAGTGTTTGCTTTGTGCATATCTGTATGCTCATTTGTTTCAAAACTTTGCAAGTAAAGGCTTCTTTTTAACATACATAGCTTCAGTAAACAAGCCGTTAAGAATTTTGCTTCAAACTTTTTGCCAACGCCGGTTTAATGCAAACGCAACATTGAACAACCGGCCCGGATCAACTATATTCGTTGACTATAATTTTTAGCTCAGTACAAAAATTCTTGTGTATACCTTGGACAATGCTCTCTGACAAAACCATAAGGATTCGGAGTTGTCCACAAAATATATACTTTCCATCGGTATACCAAGAGTAAGGAACTCGACACTTGGTCGGTATTGCTCGGATTCCGCTCGGAGAACCGAGGACTTCATGTTCCGGCGATCTTGCGTTCGATCAAATATGGCGTCGTTCTCTTTAATTTCACTTTCCCAATCTTCTTGTGTTGAGTTAACACTTTATAAAATAGAAACAATAGATGAATGAAATTTTTACACAGCCCTTTGGAAAGCAAACTTTTCAAAACATACGTCCAATGACCAGCTATGTCTTCACCATGCACAAGCTTGTATAAACATGAAAAAAAATGAAACACTTTGAATTACGAGTTTCCAAACAATCTATATCAAAGCCCCGTTTACACTATACCGTATTGCTATCGGAGCGGGTCAAATTTTGCAGTTATTTTCGCTCTGTAAAAATTCTTTGTTTAAATGAGACAAAAATATATACAAAATCTTTCAGCCTTGATAACATTTGCTGGTGATTATTGCTCTTTAACAGCAAACGAACATGGCGTGACGAGTGAATCCGGTATAGTGTAAACCGGAACCAAATGACTACCTGTTTACCGTGCACAAGCTTGCATACACATGAACAAAAAAAAAGATGAAAGACTTTAAACGAGTTTCTAAACAATCTATCAAATGACTTCGTGTTCACCGTGCACAAGTTTGCATGAACATGAAGAAAAAGATAGAACAAACACTTTGTTCGAGTTTCCAAAGCAACTCAATGTCTAGCTACAATGTTTTTCGCTTACTCAGGTGCAGGGTAATCGGAATATTTTTCTGAAGAAAGTTGGTAAAATCTAGCCCATCTTCTAGCATCCTCTTTATCACCAAACTCAGTAAGTAAGTCGACAAGACTTTGTTGTAGTAAAACACTGTTACCAACACATCGCTACAAACAAAAAGCCACGTCATGAAACAAATTTAAATCTTATATGTCGGCGACAATTCCCCGCCAAAAAAAACAATGGCGGCTGGTCTATTTCATCAGAATCCTTTGCGGTTTTAAATCATTTAAGTATAAATGACAATTTGGTTGCAAGATTATCGCCGACTATCGGTGACATATGAGAAACAGGCTCAACTAAGAAAATGCTTATATAGTTATTTTCATTAATGCTATAGTCTTGTACGTGGTAATGGATGGATAACTTTGATGCAAGGAGCTATATAATAAACTTCTGAATACGACACATTTCTCTTTTCAAAATATAAGAAAAACATTACCTCGATCAAATCATCCCACTTCTTGCTCGATCCTCTCTTCTAAGAAATAGCAATCAGTATATTGACAATAGAAAGCAAATTTTCCCCTGTGATCGCCCGCGCGGGTTAAGCGGACAATTCAAACATACTGCGCGGGCAAAACGGCTGCAAAGGAAAACAGCCATAAGTTTTGGATGGTCAGCGGTGTAAGGTGGCCGCTAAACTGCAGTAGCCCCAATTAGAATCACAAACTACCGACTCTAAATATGTGTACTTCTTTGCAATATTTTCTTTGAATTATTAAAAAAAGAATGCATATCTTCATAACGTACGTCATTTTGTCGCTGATGAAGTAAATAAGCCAAGCTCTTTGCATTCTTGGCTTTGAACAATTCGGGAAAATCATCTGTGAACACACAACAAATACACATCGCTTGTTGCTGTCTCGCGTATTCAACTTCAATTTAAAGAGTGGTAGTTTTGTTTGATTAAATTCCTACCAGGCACAAGGTTGAATTTCTTCACAATTCTCTCTCCAAGCTTTTTTAAGGAAGCTTGGGTGACCTTGTTGTTTGACGGTTTCGCGGGAATGATTTCACTAAAAAGCGCAAACAAGGCAAGTTTATTTAAAAGCTTCGCCTCCTCGGTACACCATAGTAGGCATATAAAGACTATATACATCGGCCAATGTGTTTTAGTAGGCCTCTGATTTTATACCGGCTATTATGGGATCACCGACATATATACATCTGGACTGCTTGCTTGGCGTCAAAAAGCGTGGTCCAAGATGGCCGAAATTATGAGAGTGTTTACTCATGAAGTCAGCTGCTGACCAGTATTGCTGACTTTATTTGAAGAGTCCGCGATGTCACAATACTCTCATATTCGTCAGACTTCGTGACTTTCAATTGACCACGCAAACCTCAAGTCATAAAGCATAGGAGCAAGCAGTCCAGATACATATAATTCAGTGAATGGGACACAGTGACGTCGACGAGGCTGTTGAAAAGAGGGGCCGAATTCAGATTTTTTCAACAGGGGTAAACAACCCGTTCGCAAAAATTTTAACATTTTGAAATTCACAAATCCAGATGTTTTAAGTCGAAAAATAATTCAGCGTAACATCTTGATGATCAATAAACGGCGGAGTACAACTTCTCTACGGCAGTAATTGCGTACAACGGAATGAATCATGCTGTAATTTATTAATTTAAAATCCAAATATTTAAATTAACCAGTGCATGACAATTTCAACTGGCGTTTCAATGTTCTCACATAATAGTGCAGGTAACCATAGTATTTCAAAAATTTTCGACAAAACAAACCTCAAGCTCTAGGAGAGGCCATGCCCCCCCTAACCCCCCCCCCCCAGCCACTGCTGGGACACTTTTAGCTGTACCTTGTGAGCTCGTCCAGCTGGTCGTCTGACATCACACACAGCTTGTCCAACATGCTGACGAAAGCTCGTTGTTGCCAGGGACAACTTGCTATGTAGCTAAAGTATAGATAAGACTTTCAAATAGAAAGCTACAGTAACTGATCCCAATAACATGACAGAGTCGCACCCTAACAAGCCCTGGCAAGAGAAATCATCTACAATTCGACCCCTGGAACGATAACTTGGCAGCCATTTTTGAAGTCATATTGAAGGCCGCCATTGAGTAAAAGGACACGAAAACACCACTAAAACACTCTCACTTTCAGAAACAACACAGCTTTGCTTTGGGCAACATTAAACTAAGATTTAAAACATACGAGACCCGACCTTTATAAAGCAAGTTTTGAAACAACCTGAAGTATATTAAACTGTACTATTGAGCACGGAAAAGCGAAGTTTCTTTTGGCCCTTTCAAGTTTGTGCAATATGTCGAAAATGCAGTTGAAGTTCGAGCATATTTGTCGACAGACGATGTAACACCATTAGAATAATCCAGAGAGCCGAGTTTGAGTTTTTGAAGTTAAGTAAATAACTCAAAAATTGTATTTTTCTTGCTTTTTTTTTTGCTCATATGTTTTTCGCTGAGTTTCCCGCCTCGCACGACTCGCCTTAGTCCTTTCGAAATTAAATATAGTGCCCGGTTCCCGCCATTCATCTTCAAATCAGTTTCATCCAATCACAGGGCTTCACAAATGAATTATAGCTCCAAGAGGGCTAGTTGTTCAAAACCGGATTAGCGATTAACGTGCAATAAAATTTTAAAAGCTGCTCTAGTTCTTGTCAGTTTGTATGAAAACTTTCCAAATCTCTGAACTTTTCATTGATCCAAATGAAATTTATACTTCAATTGTTGCTACAAAATGTACGTTAATCCAGGATAAAGCCAATCGGGTTTTGAATAACCGGCCTCAGTCTATAAAGAGTTCACCAAAATCGACAGACTTATAACGCCGAAGCATGCTAAAAATGCGTTGAAAAATGAGGCAAAGTCTTTTCTAAACCAATGCACCATAGTGCCTTACCAAAGCGCTGCATAGACGAAAACATTTTTTCTTCAAATTGTTTTTGACAACAAGTATACAACCGACAAGTTTTCCTTCGCAAGTTGTGTTGTTGAAAAGTTGGCATGACTAGCTTTTCAACAAGAATCCTTCTCAAGGAAAACTTGTCAAATTTCGTTGCACACGAGCGAATAAAATTTGTCAGCAAAAAGATTGCGCGTTTGTAAGGGGCATAATGTTGCTCGAAGAATAACAGAACACGTAACTACGAAAAAATCACACGAAAGAAACTATAACAAACCTTTCAGCCAATTGAACTTTGTTTAATATCACAAGCGGAAAGAGTATCTTTAAAAACAGATAACCAAAATGAAAAAATATATTACACAGTTAGTAACAGCAAAACACATGTTCAATATACGTACAAGTCAGTCATTTTACCTCCATAGGTTCAAAACATGGTTGCAAATTAAGTTTGCTAGCGATTGTAACTGCCTGAGAAAAACAGAACGATTGGACATAAATAACAATTGCAATTGGTTTAAACACTTAGCGGTTTTATGATGTTTTAAGAAGTTCGGTGGGCCGACTTTGGTCAAGTCTCTTAATAAGCAAATGCAATGATTATGTCTGCACCAAGCACAAGTTTGAGCACACATGGGCAGAAAGATAGAGCGAGGGTCAAGTTTCCAACCTATATCTTCAATGGCTGTGCGTTCACCAAGCAAGTGGGCAGAAACATCACGACGGAACAAAAGTCTTCAAATCCAAGTCTTCAAATCATACCTCTAATAACTACCGTACATGCTCGTTTTAGCGCTGCTCCCGATTAAGCACCGCCCTCAGAATCAGGAAAATTTAATAAGCACCACGGCACTAAAACGAGAATTTACGGTACGTGCATGTAAATGGTAACTACTACCTCTTTGTATCTTTTTTTGCTTCGCAAAAGATAGTAGACATGTCTTTGAAGATATTCATTGCCCTTGCTGTCCAGCATGAATACTTTATTACAAAGATCAAACAAATACAGCTTGCGAGTAGTAATAATCCATAACACCCTGTCTTTTTCCATTTCTGATGGGTAAGAATTCACATATAAACCCTTGCTTCGCCAGTTATCGAACTGCGTCAATGCGACATGAGCCATGGATTTTTTACCTAGAATTGAATGAGTAACAACTCTTAATATCCACTACACATATTTCACGCAAAACCGAAGTCATGGATAGTATATTTTTTATAATATTTGAACCAATTTGAATCAAATTTGAATAAATGTTTGAATCTTTTAAAGAAGAATTGCACATGCAAAAACTTCATCTTCATGGGCTTTTTAAAGTGTCTGTGTTTAGGTCAGGGATTATACTTATTAATAATATTTGAGTCAGGTAAAGAAGAATTGTAAAGTATCTTTCTATCCAACACTTCCTCTTCATTGACTCAAAATGTCTATATCAAGGTCAGAGATTGAACATTAGTTTTGATATTGAAGTTATTTCAAGAAGAACTACAATATATCTTGTTATGTAAAAACTTTATCTCCACAGATTTATACCGTCAAAGCTTACAGACAAATAGACAATCCCTGACCTTGATAGAGGCATTTCAAATCAATGAAGATAAAGTTTTTGTACGCAAATATATAATGCCATTTCTTTTTAAATGACTCAAATACAAAACATAAGCACAACCGTTGACCTTGAAATAAACGCTCTAAAATTTCATTATCTTGTTAACATGTACCTTCTAGCACATTGGAATAATGATTTTCAACAAGATACAACAAAAATGGGTACGGAGATGGCTCATTTCTCAATGTTTCTTTTAAAACGTCCACAAATTTTCCTTTATCTTCTTGAGTAAATACAGCTTCGAGAATAGTAAGTTTTTCCATAAAATCCCATTCAAACATGTTTTCATAGTCAGAAGATTGCTCATGACTCGACAAAGGCTGTTCACTAGACAAAACGTCATGCTGAATTGATTCTTGAATGAGACGATCACTTTCATCCCACACAAATTGTCTTTCTGAGGTAAAATTAGCTTCAAAAGAAGATTTGGTCGCAATTGGCAACGATGCATCAAAAGTGTTCTCCTTGCTCAAAATATTCATATTTCCATGTTCTTGCCTCTGAAACCAAGAATTTTTTACCTGTTTCTCATCATATTGTGAAACATGGCTAAATTCAGCTTTAGAAGAATAATAAGCCATCTCTTCACTGTAATTCGGTTCATACTGAGGGCGTTTTTGAGCTGACAAAGGTGAGTTTTCTTCACCTGAATGTTTATATGACTCGCTCGCGTAGGTCGATTCTTGCAGAAAACGTTCATCATCAAAATATTTATTTTTTTCAATTGGTAAAGTTTGTGGCAGAGTGAAATTAGTTTGTTTTACTTCCTTGAGCGATTTATCAAAAGCAAATGCTTTTGAATTTGGTACTGAATATTCTGTTCTCTGATGTTCAGTAAAATTACCTGCAATTTATACAAAGTTTGTGTTTTAGCACTGAAGATTACAAGAGACATGTCTACAATAGCCCTAAAAGCTTTGAAAAAACGAAAAAAGCTTAGAAAAAACTTTTAAAAGCTTTGAAAAATTTAAAGCAGCTACTATAGAACTGAAAAATTCCAAAGAATACAACAAGCTTCTAAAGAACTAAGGAAGCCTACAAAAAACTTCCAAAGAACGTTTAGAGCTTTTCTAGAACTTTTCAAAGAACTACAAGAAGTTCTAAAGAACTTTTGAAGAACTTTGTGACACATTAGTACAGAATAGCTGTTACTACAGTCAGATGCATGCAAATGAGATAATTGTTTTGTCTTGACCTCATGTAAGTGAGGCTATTGGGTCAATACAATAGTCACAGACTAACTTGCATCTCGTTTGCATCTAACCGAAATAGCAGCTATTCTGTGATATTGAGTGGTAGATGCAATAATTTCAAATGTTTCAATTGCAATAAATGACAGCAAAAATTAAAGAACAAACCTTGATCATATTTGCAAGAGAGCTCTGAAGAATATGTCGTTGTCGTCATGGAATCAATTTCCTCGTCCCAGTCTTCTGAGTCTGATATTCGTAAGGTATCGAGTATGAGGTGATCCTGATAAGGTGCATCGTTGTCATAGTGGGTAGATAGGAGTGTGGAATCCACCATACTAGCTGCTGGTACATGTTCAATATTTGTGCTGTCAGATAAACACGACTTGCTTTCATCTACAATTAAAAATTTGCTTTCATGTACAGTCAAGATTTATCAAACGTGGTAAAACTCTCTTGGTTTTTGTACCCTCAAACAAGTGCTCACGTACTATTTCATCATGATAAAAAGATGACAACTTAGAGTAAATTCAATAACCTCCACAAACCTGTCACGTTCGATATGGAAAACTCTGCTTTCTGATCCGCATCTTGTGCTTCTAAAGTTGAGCCAAATAACTCACTTATCCGAGAGAGTACGTTAACGAGACTAAACATAAATCAGTGGTTCAATTCAACGTTCTGTAAAGACTACGAAACAATTTGCGCCTCTTCTTGTGTCTTTAGTTTGCCAGAAAATGACTGAAGCTGAACCCATATGGCTGAACCATGCTTGCCGCTGGAAATTTGAAGCCAAATTATTCCCGCTAGAACCTAGTACTTCCACGCAAAGTAAACACACGGCACACGGCCGGGAAAAGTTGTCGAAAACTGAAAGTATTCAGCTAGCAAAAAAAACCAGCTCTTAAAACAGTAATTGCACAAATGTCTTAAGAGGATGTATTAAAACTAAGACTTTACAACAAATGCAGCCAATTTTTGTTTTCACAACGCCACTATTCAAGGTTGCAAATTTCCTGTAACTGAAATGGTTACCACTTGCGCGATGGTCTTTTTCGGCCGATCAACATTTAACAAACCTAATGCTTTTCGTCAAAATTCACGAAACAACTACTACTGCACGTAAAATAACTGCAAACCAAGTAGAAAGAGCAACTAAGTTCATCAAGTTATAACAGATGCAAATTACTCCATTCACCATTAATGATGCAATTATTGCAATTGCTAAACACTGAACACGTGTTTTTATTGGAGATAGAGGGGCGAACAGTGCATATAAAAGGTATAAAATGATCGAAGTTCGTGTTCACATGTCACCATGAGTTGACCTACAACACCACCACAATTTTTTTCGTAGAGCCTATCTAGCTTAACTTTCCGAACCATGAGTGGTTAACCAAGTTATACTAGTGCGCGCAAGAAAAATACGAGCCTTGATGATGGAAGTATCAGAAAGGATTGGCAGTTTACTATCGATGCAATATGTGAGTTACTCGAACGTAGGTCGCCTGATTACATAACACGTAAGTTAGAAGCTATCGAAGAATCAGCCGAACGAATTTACGAACAGAATGAACAAGATCGCACAGCAAAACAAGAGGAAATAACCAAGTTGAAGGCTCATGTAATTCAACTGCAATCGCAAGTCAACCACCAACATGATGATCTTGATGGCATTGCTACTGGCGAAGCAATGAAAATTATGGAAGTTCTCGTATCTGGATTTGTTTTGCCACCAAATTATCCTGTAGCAAATGCCGCAGCATTAGAGGCAATGATCAAATACGTCCACAGAGATAAAACTGCACGCGCTACTTGGTATCGTCTACTGAAGAAGTGTGGCATGTCGAAATGGACGTATACCCATAAGAAATTAATATCTAACTTTATTTGCTACAGAAACGTGCTCGCTCATGGAAAGAAATTTAATCTGGAAAAACTACGGGAGGATATGAAGCTAGGCAGGCCTTACGAAGAGAAACATATTGATGATATTATGAACTTGTTTGAGAAAGTGAACGGCTTAACAAAATTCCGTATGCTTGCATCAGATTCCGTAGTGATCAAAGTTATTGAAAAGAAATATCCCAAAATGCACTCTGAATTGCTTCACAGAATCAAGGGATATGAGATTTGTCGTCGGGTAGAATACTTGCAAGACACCCAGATTGAAAAAGCAAAAGTACATCTGGTTGACTACCTTGAAATTACTCAACGTGAGATTGTCTTTTTGGACGATATTATAAATGAAATTCTTGATACAAATCGCCCCAGACTTGGCAAGCTTGTAGCAGAAAGTAAAAAGGAGGTGATTGGCCAGATACTAGATGACCCATCGACATTGATTTTTGGACCAGGAGCTGGTCCCCAATCGCTGCTAATCTTCTTGTTCTTGTTCTTCTTGTTAGGGGGCGACGCTCTTCGAAAAAGCCTAAGGCTTTCTCATTTCTAGTTCAATCG
>JAOBYK010334468.1:0-17913 GCA_025434845.1 Phenganax subtilis | reverse complement strand
ATCAATCACGTTGTTTTCTAACGGCAAAGACTGACCAATGAGATTGGAGATTTTTGCGAAGTTTGCCAGGGTCTTTCTCTCACCTCCGCGAAAGACCCTGGGAACGAGGTTGTCATGGCAATAATGAGAAAACAGCCACAAGAGTTCGCGAAGTGTACAACAGGTGCCACTCCATGCTTTTAGAAGCAGCTGCGCTAGTCCAAAAACGTCTTCCATCTTCAAAGGACATATTTAATGAACTATCCCTTCTACACCCATCTCGTATTCTTAACCAAGTCGGATGTGCTCCTTTAGTGACCCTTCCAATGCAGCATCTCATCACTGAAAGGATTCAAGAGATAGACAACCAGTACCCCAGCATTTTGTACATCAATTGGAATGAGAATGGCGTTTTTGAAGATGGCGTTCCAGTTGAGGCTGTTGCGTTTTGGTCTGGTGTCCTTCAGGATCAAAACCTGCTTGGTAACAACTCCTATTATGATCTTGCAACCTACGCGCTAGCTTGTCTTACCACGCCAACGAGCAATGCTGAGGTCGAGCGAATGTTTTCGTACATTACGGCTGTCAAGACGAAATCACGTAACAAGATGAGCACCTCAATGCTCGAAGCAATAACCAGAATCCGCACTCATCTATACTTTAAGGGCAAGGAATCCTGCTGCAAGGACTTTGTGCCTAGCAAAAGAATGCTGGAACTATTCACGAAAGACATTTATGGAAATGCGAACAACAGCACCGCTGATGAAGAAGACGAACTTTCATTGTAAAATAAAATACTGACCAGCACATTCATCGTTAAAGACCTTCATTAAATAATATGCGTTGTTTCATCTTTTCTCTTTGTACTACCTCGATAACTATGTAGCGTTTCAGTTAACAAACCTTAGTCACTTTAGTCAAATAAAGGTAATCAACTGTTTTAATGGCTTATCTATTATTTTTATGTCATAAAGTCATGCTAGGCCCAGTCTCCACTCTCAATTTCAGTTTCGCACCTTTTTGCCTGATTTGGCTACTTTTTGTCCCTCGTTTGGCTTCTTCAGGCCCAGGCCATCTGGCAACCCTGACATCATTAGCTTCATTAGTGTCAACCTGAACAGGATTCACTTTACCAGGTTTAGTTTGCCCAGAATCACCTTGCACAAAATAGTCTTCAACAGAATCGACTATAGCATGGTCAAGGGATGCTGCATTAGGGTCATATATCAAATCGTTAGCAACTAAATATGCACAAAGAAAATAAGTATTCACAAATAGGCTTTGAGAAGCTTAAACCTGTATATTATACTGCAGTAAGCAATAAGCCAAACAGGTTTTTTTTTAAAGTCAGCGATTGCTTATTGTAGTCATCTAAATTCTCAGTCAGTCTGTACCTTCGTAGTCATGCCACTTGCAAATGTAGAGATTGACTCTACTATATGGACGACCAAGTTCATTTTTGTCTTTCTCCACAGTGAATTTTTCAGTGCTTCAGTCTGTTCAAGACTTTGGAGATGCTTGTTGTGGGCTAGCTGCTTATTGACACCAGCATTTTTTACTAAAAATGCTGTATCCGATGTTACTTCTCAAAACAGAATTCTAAGGGAACACAGTTTTCATTGCCCAAGAGAGAAAACAACATAAGGGGAAGGCTAAGATATTCAATATCACTTGTCACTACTGGTTCACACCGAATTCATCGCTGCTGGCAGCAGGTATCTTGTAATATTGGAGTGAGTTATCGCACCCTTCTCATACGATCGAGCGTGCATTTGCTGCAGCTCAGAAATCAAATATCTTAGCTGATTCATGCACTCATTTATTTGAAGATAGGAACACCACGAAACAAGCACATTTAAAACTTGAATGCTGTCTTCAAGACGTCGTTGGATAAATTCAAGAACATTTCCATTGTCTGAGTGAAGATGTCTACATGCTTTGTCCAGTTGTGTTAGAATAGACCTCATAAAATCGTCTATATTCGTCATATTCGTCCTATTCGTCCCTTCCACCATATTTCTTCAATATAGCTATGCACTACTTCGTGTTATTTTCATATACTTTTGGTTGTATCAGTTACCGTTAGAGCCCATGACTTTACAAATTTTTTTTGACTTTATTTTTTTTTTTGACATCATATACACAAATATTTTTACTTTACAAAACCAAACTGAACTTCATATATTTTTGCTTGATTATACATATAGTATTTCAACTTTATATAAATTTCTTTTGACTTTATAAAACTAACTCCCACTTTATAAAATATTACATAGTCTTTATGTCACATTTGGCACCGCATACTCAAGACATGTGAATATTATATGTAGGCCTACACTTCTGTGTGGGTTAGTCAATTCACTTATCCTGTGTATCACAGTTGCTCTGATTAACTCTCAATTTCAATTTTATGATTGAATAAAATAACCTCTTGTATAGATGCAAGGGAAGAGATTAGTAAATTAAATGAAAGAGCTACAAGCCTTAGCAAAATATTTTGAGAATTCTAAGTGAATTTATAATATCAGCAAGTTTAAGGCATTATTTAGTAGCCTTGCTCTCTCTCCTCAAGTGTTGATAGCAAAGAGACCTACCATACAACAAAATTTCAACTTCATAACATCTAAAGTTGCTTTATAGAGGAAGAGGAAGCAATAAAAATACTTTTGTAGAGGTAGTCTCAAAATGTTTTAGAATAATTGTATACAACATCAGGAAAAACTTCATAAGAAATAGTAGCAAGCAGGAAAAACAGGAAGAAGGACCTCCTTTAATGTTTTAAAATAGTTAGCTAGCCTCTCGGTCGGGTCGTTCTTCATGAAGTCTTCATTAAGCACTTCCAAAACTTTAAAATTTGCATCTTGGACGGCTGCCATTTTGAAAAAACAATCGATTGCATAACATTTTGGCAGAATACCACTGATCATGATGAATGGCAAACTAGCAATTTTGCATGCAAAAATGCCAGGCATGTAAAGGTTTAAACACACCCTACAGAAATCAAAAGAAACTATTAGTACATCCGGTAACACGACTTGACAAACTGGTTATGATCTAGCCTTTGGCATAAGTTTTGGGAAATGTCGATTATGTGTACGTGCAAGCTTGCATTAATGACTAATGTGAAAACAACAAAACAGACGTAGTTTACAAAGAATTTTTACAGTTTTTATTGCAAATTTTGGTGATTGAAAGCGAAGGTAAGTGTTTTGTTTTTGTTTTATTTTTCATTTCAATCGATCATTATCTATTGCGGTCATAACAATTGATCTGAGTCAGATTCTTGGAGCGAACAAAATACATTTAAGTAAAGTAGCCTGATGGGATATGTGGGGGACCCATTTCGCAAAAACTCGGTTAATCAGGAGCCATTGCTACTCGCATTGCTTGGCCTTGATCGGGCATATATTTACCCACAGAATCTATCTATTTGACTATCTCTTTGAAATGCTATTGCCATCGTATTTACAAAATCTACTTGACTGTCGCCAGAGCAGTCACCAAATTTATCGGGTTGATTATTGCTATAACAGTGACCAAATCTATCTGTTTGATGATCACTATAGTGGTGAAGTCACCAAATCTAACTATTTGACTATTGCTATAGTAATCACCAAATCTAGCTATTTGACTACTCCTACAGTAGTCACCAAGTCTAACAATTTGACTATTGCTATACAGGGTCCGAATTATCGTCAAAAATCAGCTTCGCTATTTTTCTTTTGAAATTTTACGCTAAAATGCACCCTCCCGAATTTTCAAAAATATCTCTTCATAGGGGTGTTGGCGCGTGGAGTTATTGGGCTTTGGTGTCTAGAACACAAGGTTGCAGTCATTCCGGGCTAGATAAAGAATGAAAACCAACCCACAAATGTAAATTTTATTTATATGTAAATATTACGTTAATCGGTTCTACTTCAGTTTGTACTTACAACTCATCGAATTCTTCGCTTTCGTTTCCTTCCTTGAAGTCCAAAAGTATAGCTGCCACAACGTCAACGACTTTCGCTGAAGATGATGCTGATGAAGATTGTCTGCTCTCCAGATAACTTTGCCGTGGTTTTTAACCATTCAGACGGCGCACCTTTTCGTTCAACTAATGCTCGTGAGCGTCTTCACTCTTAAAGTTTGCCATTGGAATGCCACTTTCTCCAATTCAAAGCTGACCCTCCAGTTGTTTGCTGCTTAGGCAATTTTGTGCGACCATTTTGATTCTGTTCATTCGGCTAAATAATCTCTTGATCTTTGCATTTGTGAAAGACGTGATTAACAGTAATTTAATGATGTGCATCATATTCTTACACTCAGTTTGAATGATGTCCAGTTTCCAAATATTTTGCCACGTATTTAAATATGTTTCCATTTTCTCTGCTCCGAGTATGTAACTTTTGATGTGACACTATGAAGAAAAAATTAAAGTGTAGCACAGTAGAACAGTAAAAGTATAACTACACAGCTTTTTGAAAATATTATAGAACAGGCCCAGTTCAAGGTGGAAAAAAGTTAAGATTAAATAAAAATCGAGCTAGTGAACACGGAGAGACAAATTAACCGCTGATCTTGGTCTAAGTAATATAATAATTACTGAATTATACCTTTAAACGATTCCATTCCGAGAGAATCTTTTCAGTGTTGCAGCCATTTTGGATAAGCAAGCCCGGGTAGAATTCCGTCAGCTCACACACCGCTTTGTCACTGAAGACTTGAAGTGCTTTTTCTTCCTGTGCCCACATCAAAATATCCAAAATGACTGGAAGATATTTAAATACAATGCTTTCTTTAAACTCCTCAAATCTACCTCTAACACTTCTAGCGATCGCATTTATCATTTCTCAGAAGGTTTGTTTACTTTCTTGAGAGATGCATTGAAATTTTTAATTAAATTATTTGGTAACGGGTAACTAAATTAAATGCTATGGTAATGATTCTATTCTTTGATCAAATTTGGACACAGATATTAATAACAATTTAGCAACTCGGAAATACCTGCTTCACCTTCATCCATCACTTGCGCTGCGCTTCTCGTAATTCTCTGACGTTTGTTCAAAGGCTCATCACATTCTATAAAATAATGGGAAATTTCTGGGTATGAAACATAGAATTTCAGGATTCACACTGACAAGTACCATTATCCGAGCTTTCATTGACAAAGTTTTCACGGGAGGTAATAACTCTGTGAAATTTATAAGGTTTTTTCCAAAATCATCACAAATACATTTGTCAACCAGTCCTTTTAATTTGACCATTGTCCACTCAAATTTGTTAATTCGCCTTATTGCCTTAACTGGATCGTGCAACTCTTCCATGTATTTTTACGTTTCAAACGCTTGTGTTTGACGACAAATTGCGTATGTTTTGGGGGAAGTCGGCTCATAACTCTTTGATGTTTGCCAAAATGTAACGAACTTTTGCTAGAACATGCATGTTTTGCCTGGCATTTGAAACATAAACAAAGGTTTAAAAAAATCGCATGCCTCATGGTAGCTTCACTGTGGTAGCTAGCAAACAGCAGTAAATATTCTGTTTATACTGGGTTAAAATTTAATTCTAGCCAATGAATGCGAGCCATATGACAAATGTTACATTGAAAAGAGCAAACCTGATGTTTGCAACTGTAAATATAACATCGGGAAAAAACAGTGAAAAAATTTTGAAAGAATTATGGCATCCTGCAACAAAACATTGATATACCTGTTCCTCAAAAAGCGTCTTTGACTGCCAGTTCCAGCCGATGGTTAACGCAGTGAATAACTAGTAACCAAGGCGAATTGTCATGAAGTTTGACACCAAGCCCATTTCTGCTACCCATATTTACCGATGCTCCATCAATGTTCAGCGATCCCAACCATTTTGAGAAGTTTTCGATATCAAAATGAGGAAATACATCTTCTATCACATTTTTCAGACCGTCGGCAGTTGTGTCACTTGGAGATTCAAATGCAAAGAATTGTAATGCCAGGATGCGTACCAATTGAATCAATCAAAAATGATCTAAGCAGTGAAATTAATGAATAAACTCAAATGAATGTTCTACTATATTGCCATGTGCACTAGGTTACTGGGTGCTAATATCTATAGTGGGAATAGAAAATATTGGAGAGTATTTTCGATTAACATCAAGGCCCAATAAACTGAATGCTGTCGCGCCATTTGAGTTAAAGGGTGTAAAGTGTATCAGTAGTGATGATATGGAAAAGAGAAAAAATGAGAATGCTGAGCAAAGAGAAACTAGACTTGCAAAAAGAAAAAAATATTAGGTCTAGAAAGCAAGAGAAAATGAAACTGCTGAGCAAAGTGAAGCTAGACTTGCCACAGGCAGCCCAAATGCGGCATGTTTGTTATACTTTGCTTAATTTGAATTTGTGAATATATAATGAGATGAATTAATACCAAGAATTCACTGTAATTTCTCCTTAGTAACGATATAGTTTTTTAAATAAAATCAACTTGCCTGATATAAGTGAAGTATTTTCTTGTGTCTGGTTACAAATTAGGCCAAATAAATACGTTTACAAAGCTTTTTAAATCGTAGCACAACGCGACACGATTGGCGGCACGCAGCTCTTCCAATAAAATAACAAGGTAGGCCTCTCTGCGAAGATATGCCTCTAGTAAAACATCAATATCTTCACTCAAAATCGTCGCTCGGCCATTTAAATTACACCAGGCGATTGCACGATGATTGCTCTTTCCAACGAATACAGTTTTTCTCACGTGGCAATTTCTTTTCGAGACGAAAGAACCAAAATAATTTCCGTACATTTCAAAATCAAAATTTTACGCCATGCTTGACCATAGCTCTCACGACTCTGCAACCTACACACAAGGGTTCTCCCCACGAACACGAATTTTGTTGCGGGGGAGACACATCACCAACAAAATATAAATATTCATTGTTGGGATTTTCCCAGTGTAGGACGGGGCCAATCACAATTGCATATCATAATGGTTTACAATTTTTAAAGTAAATGTTAAATAGTTTTACTGAAGACATGCAAAACTTTGGAAATATATATGTGGAAACAAAGAGAAATTAAAGAAACGACGCTGTTTGTCGATTGGAAACTGTGGTAAGTTAGCATCTAGTATTACAGATTCACATACCGGTATTTTTTGGTATTCTAATGCCGTTTAATTTGGTGTTATAGGTTGTTATCTAACTATGAAGTCTCTGTCAGGTATTGCAAACTAGCTGCTCAAGACATAATAAAAGAACTTGATGTGGCTAAAGAAAATGTATCCGGTAGTTTAGCTTTAGGAAAACGCCTTCTTGGGGTAGCTGGAAAATAACTTGTGGGACTTTGGTGGCACAGTTGCTACGATATGTGTCTTTCACCACTGAAGTTGTGAGCTCGATCCTCAGTGCAGACTTTACTTTCTCATGTGAAAAGAGTCAGTCAACTACTCTGTTGAAAGCCATAGGTTTTTTTTGGGTACTCCAGTTTCCTCCTACAGGGAAAGTTGACAGAACAATTATGTGATTTCCTTAAAATATCAACCCATCATAATAGCTGATCTCATCACGATAAGCCCAATATGTGCAAACTTCTATCGTTGTTTCAGACTTAGTTTGTGGCCATCCCTCCTCCACAACAGTTTTATACAATTGTTGTAGCTCAGCATCCTTCCTAGTCTCATCCACCAATCTGGCAAACATGGTCTCCGAAACCTGGCCAGATTTCAAGATATTGATTTCAAACTTATCAGAAGTTGAATCTGGTATTGGCATTGGCAAATGAGAAAGAGCATCTGCAACGACCAGGTGTCTTCCTGGAGTATACTTTACTTTGATGGCGTATGTTTCAAGCCTGAGAATCATTCTTTGCAACCTCAATGGAGCTTGATGAATGGATTTCTGTAGTATCGTTTCCAACGGTTTGTGATCAGTTCGACAACCACTTCTTGTTATCCATACAAATACTGATGGTAATGCTCGCAACCAAAAACAGTGGCAAGCATTTCCTTTTCTATTTGTGAATAGTTCTGTTGACACTTAGTTAATGCTTTTGATGCATGTGCAACAGGACAACCATTCTGTAAAAGAACTGCTCCCATACCTTTAGAACTTGCATCGATGGATAGACACACCTGCTCATTCTGATTAAAGAATTTGAGGACTGGTGGACACATGATTGCTGTTTTCTGAGACAGTTCCTCAATAACTTTTATTTTCTTTGGATATGATTTAAGTCCTTCCGAACTCAAAACATGACCCGCATAGTTGACTTCCAATACCCGAAAACGACACTTCTCTGGATTAAGCTTTACGTTTTTCTCAAGGTAGCATTCCAATAACAAACGAAGCTGTTGATTGTGTTGCGTGACATCTTTACCCCAGACTATCAGATCATCAACAGTAATTTCAACAACATCCATATCGAGACACCTCAGGAGCTGAAGCAATTCCAAATGGTAGACGTTTGTCGCTATACCTTCCAAACTGGGCGTTAAACATGGCCAGCTTACTACTTTCATTAGCCAGTTTACCTGCCAGAAACCATGGTTGGCATCAAGGACACTAAAAACTTTTGATTTGGGCATTCTTCTGACAACTTCTTCAACTATCTGCATGGGAAAATGTTCTCGCAAAACCACTTGATTTAAATCACTTGGATCCATATAGACTCGAATCCTGTTATTTGCTTTTCTGGCTATCACGAGACTATGTACCCATGCTGTGGGTTCTTTTGTTTTCTCGATAACTCCCAATTTCTCCATCCGCAGCAACTCATCTTTAAGAGGCTTTTGAAGATCGACTGGTACTCTATGTGGTGAGTGTACAACTGGGGTGGCTTTAGGATCGACTTTGATCTGGTATTGAACATCTTTTATTTCCCCCAGCCCCTCAAAGACATTGCCAAATTCTTTTTCAACTTTTGGTACATCAACTTCCAAGCTATAAATACGTTTGATCAAACCAAGTTCAAGGCAGGATTTTAAACCCAAGATTGATGTTAAATCTTGTTCAACCAATACGAAGTCTAACACAGTGAACTTTCCTTTATACTCACGCTCCAAACTGACTTTGCCTTTTGGACTGACCTTCCGACCATTGAACATCTTTAACTTGCCTTTAGCTTTCCTAATATTTGCATTTGCCACTGACAATTGAGTGAACAATGCTTGGGACATAACATTACAACCTGCACCTGAGTCTAATTTAAATTCAAATCAGCATTAGCAATCTTGAGTTTGACACTCCAATCCTCTTTTGAAACGCCATCATTTGTTGATTTGACCATGAATGTCAACAAATCTTCATTGCTAGCGTCGTCATCCTCGGATTCTCCAACAACATTTGCTTCCTTTCTCACCAAATCGCTCCGTTTTGCTCGACACATATGCTCAAAATGCCCAATCTTCTTGCAATAGTTACATGTTTTAGCAAATGCAGGACAGGATCTCGCAGCATGTACTGTGCCACAAAAGCCACAAGTTCCTGACTTGTTTTCTGATCTAACTCGGCATTTACTTGACCGGTTTTTTCCTGTGTTGCTGCCATACTGCACTACATTTACCGCCTGATTAACCTTGCTTTGTCCTTCGCAAGTCATAACTTTAATCTGCTCTTTAGATGCTTCAGCTGCTGAAGCCATTCTTACAGCCTCCTCAAGTGTAAGTTTATCCTCTAGCAACAGTCTTTCTTTGACCACTAGATCTTGCATACTAAACACGAATTTATCTCTTACCCTATCACCTACAGCCATATACTCACAAGACTTAATCATGTTCTTTAGTCTCGTCACAAACTGGTCAACCGTCTCTAAATCTTTCTGTGTTGTTTTCCAGAACTGATACCTCTCAAAAACTACATTCTTCCTCGGATTGCAGTACTCTTCAAACTGTTCATTAACTTTATCCAGTTTTTTATCATCGCCCTCAGCAAACTCGAAGCTTTTAAAAAACTTCAATACCATCTTCCCCCGCAAAATTTAACAATATAGCTATCTTAATTTAATCATCTTTGTCTTCGCTTCCTGAGGCGACTAAATATATGTCAAACTGCTGTTTGAATTTTGTCCAGTTCTCCATAGTATTTCCATCAAAACTTAATGAACTCGGTTTATGAAAGCTATCCATTTAAGTATTTTCTTGCATCCCAATCCTGACACCATGTAAGAATACGTTTTTAATAATGCCTCTAAACTTGTTATACACTATCTTATATACACATCTTATCTACACAAGCCATTCTCACGAATTAGCTTAGCTTTACAACATGACAGTTTTATTCAAACCTAAGAAGTTACCTACATTGTAGTTCTACAACAAACGACGAAATTATGAAAGTTGTTGAGCATTACATACACTAAAAGGCATGTTGATGTCAGAATGAAGTACTAGTTGATTGAATCAAGTAACTTTTCATGGAACATCTAAAAGTAAAGGTTGGTTTGCACGGACGATTTTTGCTGCAATTTTTCTCCTCTTAACGTATGTGATGAGTACAAACAAGGGCATTAGAATAATTGTTGGGCTATTGCATCGTTCAATGCAAGAAAAATTGCATCAAATATTGCTTGTGTAAATGGGCCGTAGAGACTTTGAAAACTTTTAAAAACTTCCACTTGTCAAAACAAATCTTATCTTTTATATATCAGACATTGATGTGTGCCACCACCCTCGAACCTTACTTTTTTCCTTTTTGTTCAATCAACAATATCCTATCTAACGTGTCCTATTTATAATGTGTTTGTTTACTTTCCCATTTTCTTCTGTTCTCTTGTCTCAAAAAGTTGCTGCTGGCATTTATATTGCATAGCCCTGTAATAAAATTAATTGTACTTGATCAACGTGGTTAAGCTGCTTTTCGACTAGGAGCAATTTTCTCTGCAGAAAGTACATTTACTGCACTGGGGGTGATTGTACAAAGCATGTTTAGCTTAAACAGTCAATAAGCTTGAAATAAAAATCACATTTATACATTCCTCGTAAAACCAAGTTGGGAGTTTTTTGACTGAATGCAATAATTATATATTTAACTAATCACTTAACACTTAAGATTCGATTTTAAAGATTTAAAAGACAAGCAATGTCAACAACCAAAAAACAAAGATCATGCACAATTTCAACCACTTAATTCATTCAACAAATGTCAAATAGTATACACTAACCCAAAAATAAAGATAATATACTATTTCAACAAGTTAACTGTCAAGTTAGCTAAATGCTCATCCAACCACTCAAGAACTAGACTCAATGTCAATAAGAACCATGTCAACATTTTCATAAGGAAATTAATAATGTTCATCAGAATCAAGCAGAGCAATCACGATGTCTTCCTCTTCTGCTGTATGCAAATCAATTGGAGAACCAGCTAAGTCTAACAACTTGATTAGTAAATGCCGCTTGAAAATCGTCAAATGGATGTGTCGATTGTCTACCTGTGACTGTTCAAGTAAAAGCCTCACCGACCAATTTGATTTACAATTAGCAACCTTTTGCACAAGCTTGCAACCTTCACACTTTCCAATACTGCTTCCAGCATTTTGATAAACAGCTTTGTAACACAACAGGCAAGTCATGTTTTTTTATGCGTTTTGAACACCCAAAATCTTTGCACGTATTGATGTATTTGTCAATTGTGAACACTCTGTTCTACTTCAACAAGTCGTTGTGTAAATGGAGTTGTTTCTTTAAATGAAAAAGTGAATTCATCTGATTTCAGTGTGTTTAAGTAACAACCAAACTTTGATTGTTTTAAACACAAATTCTTCAATACCGATGTTTTATTCAGCGTCAGAGTCAACATACTTCTCCTACAGCACCAATTGCATTGACTTGGAAACATCTCTAAGAATAACCTCTTCCTTTGTTAATTGTAGTTGGTTGCGCATAGTTACAGTTTTTATTGGTGCTATTTCTGCAACCTCAGCCTTAACATTTACAATTTGCTCCTTTGCAAATTTAGTCAGAGTTGGTATATCTGAAATAACTGTGCTCGACGTCTGAATATCAGATGAATATTGGAATTTTACTTCATTGGTTGCTATTGGTGTTATTTTAGTGTATTTTTAATAATAAAATTACCATCATCTAGGCAATGTTTGACATTTCTCAGCTTTACAGGGCTCTTCATCTTAACAATTGACTCAAACGCACCATGCTTGCCTGGCAAAAAACGTACAGCTCTCACTGTTTTGTTTTGACCTTGCAACATGCAATTGAAGTACTTCTAGTTTGATATTGCGGACTGTTTGACTTTGCTAACACTATGGATATAACATTCCATTTCATCCAGGTTTGAATCGACTAAAAAAATAAGAAAATAAATCAAATTGCATATTTAATTTCTACAAAACTTTCAACTATGCATCTGTATGAACTATGTAATTCTCATTCATGCTATATCTACATGAATAGCTGACTATACAGTGTATCCTTTCTGCTCTTCCATAAATATTAAAAACAATAATTGACACTGGCTTTTTAGAGCAATTCATATTCGTAAATAAAATTTACAGCCATTTACAACAACCCAGCAGCAGGAAATTTTTTTCAAGTTTCTTTCAACATTTAAAACTCAGCCTATGATTATTAAAACGCTGGCTAGACATCATGGAATGCAGTTTATACGTAGCTGCAAGCACTGCATGCAGAGTACACTGCATGCTCTATTATTTGAAATATAAACTTATCCGGCTTCAGTGTAGTCACTAACAACTTTCTGCATTAGTAACCTCTGTTATACTTACAATCATTCTAGCCGGCTTGCAATAAAGTTTACACTTCACATTTACATACACTTGAAAACAAGGCAAAATATGCACAAATGACAGAAAATGTAGAGGAAATTGCTATTTTGAAACTATTTTACCTCACAAATGTCAAGACTGGTTGCAAATAGTGAAACGTCACCGCCTGAGGATGATATTTCAGGACAATACATACGTAAATCAAATTATTGCACATAATTTTTTTTAACCGTAATTGTAGTCTTTTTTATTTTTCATTGTTTCCAGAATAACCTCGTTTTTTTGTTATGATCGTATAATTTATGAAAAATGCAGATAACTATTTACACATTTGTCAGTGGTAATAGCAAACACAAAAATCTTCTTGTAAATTCCAAATTACTATGTTAAATTTAAGTTTTAAACAACAACCTTTTATGTAGCATCATACATCTTCTGGCATGCGCACCCGCACATAGTTTTCATAAAGTTGGTAACTACATATTCACTAAATGCTACAATCCGCTATCTAAAACACTTAATTCCCTTAGATGTTTAAAAAATTTTATACCTTACGTACTGTATAACTCATATTACCTTTTTGAACCGTCTATGACTACGTTTGTCTCTTTTCTCTCCTTTGCCATCTCCTTTGCCATCTCGTTTGCCATCTCCTTTGCCGTCTCCTTCATTTTTAATTATCTTGAACTTGTAATAGTAATTTATACTAATCTTGTCCTATGAGCGAGATTTTTAATTATCTTAAACTTGTAACAGTAATCCTGACTTTTAGTCCTCTGAAAACATGTGTCTTGAACAAGTTTTACCTCTAATAACCGGTAAAAATTTGTCTGTAATAGTATCTTATACTAATTTTGGCAAATTGTCCTCTGGAAAAGGGTGTTTTGGACCCACCCCCCCTTATTTTGAGAATTATATAATAACAATTTATACTAATTTTATCTAATTTTAATAAAATTATAGGAGGCGGGGGGGGTGTTTTGTCCTAGCACCCCCCTTTTCTCACTACTCATGTGTACCATGAAACTTCCTTTTTAAAACGGCTATCATTCCTTCAATGACGAATGTCGAGAGTAGCACAAGGTTTCCATGATTAAACACTTGGTCAGCAAGATGTCCTAAGGAGTGAAGATTGTAGGTGTAGTCTGAATAGCTGTACAGATCCCCCATTAATCTTATATACGAGTCGAGCAACCTGTCAGCAAGTTTCCTGTCTCGCTCTAAAATAACGTCATCTGTTAGAATTTTGATGGCAGTTACAATCAAGGCATGATGGTAGAAATGTTCACATGGTAAAAACTTTCCTAGAACTGGAAGTCCAACATGTTGCAGCATAATTTCTTTCTTGTGGGTTTTCCATTTGCCTAAATCATGAATTAAACGCATTTTTTTGGGAAAGTCGTGAGGTAACTTAACTTGGGTGATCAACATGTCAAATTCATTCACTGAATGTTTTAAACAATATGTCTTGGTGGCTTGATGTCGAAAACAATGACTTGAGCCTTCTCATTCAGTCCCCCTCTAAAACTTGATGAAGATAATCAAGTAATATTTTGTCAGGGACAGTTAGTATCAAGAGTACTGGTGACAATCCTTCTATTCCAAATATTGCTTCCCCAGTTTCGTTAGCCAATTGGGCATGCTGAATTGAATCAGTATGATTTCTTAAGGGCGCCCTATCAATTCGATATGGATAATACCTTTGAAGTGAATTGGATGTATTTGTTGTGCCAGGATCCAAGCAAATAGAACAACCAAATAATCCATTAAATTGCTGAAAATTAAGTGAGTTTGCTTTTGCTTGTAAATCTGCTAGCTGACCTTGAATTCGTAGTTTGAAAGCGATCTCCAGATCATCAATGATGAACAAGAACCCTTCCATCAATTTTTCGATTTCTTCAACAAAATATTTTTGAAACAATACGAAGTCAGGCTTTTGTTTACCATACCAAAGTCCACAAAACAAAACATTGTAAGATGAGTATCCTATAACGACTGTAAGTTCTACTATAATAGCAAAGATTGGCCAGAGTTTAATATCCTTTGACCTCACCACAGATGATCCATCAATGCGCCACGTCAATGATATAATAATATTGTTATTTTCATCTGGATATCATCCCACCTCGTTTTTATAAATATGCCCATCAGTTATGTCCTCGTATACTGCTATTGTATGCCTGTTTGTAATTTTGGCTAAATTCTCCACAATAGTTTTCCAGTTACCTGCAACATGAAGTTGTCAAATTGATCTCAAACCTTCTAATACTCTTCTAAAGGAGTAATAAGTTTCTAATCTATTCAAAGCCTTTTTGAAACATCTATCAAGAAAGATTTGAATAAATATATCGAACAAAAACGATTTAAAAAAGAGAAACACAAATACTTTTCCCGGAATTAGTCGCTTTAGCTGTGGTATAATGCAAAACGCAAATACTTACCCGAAAATTATTCATTTTAGCTGTGGCCGAATGTCAATCATGATAAACGTATAAACGCTTGTCACCTCTTGGTAGTTATGACATTCATCGTTTATGCACACCAAATCATTACCATACATCTCCTCTTTACAAGAGCTACATACAGCCCAATTGGTCATGTCATAATTCAAGTGGCTCATTTTCTTGTTCAGTGAGTAGAGACTGTTGGGCAGTTGGGTTTGCTTAGGCATTATTATTGCTAGGAAATCTAACAAATCGGACTGGACGTTCCCACTTAAGCTGTGTTTCTCAGATAAACCCACAAATAAGTTATTAAAAGTTTGAGTTGTAACATCAGAATTTAGAAAAATCATTGAGCTCTCTGAACCGCTTGAATCGTCATCAGATTCACTTTCATCCTCTGATCCGTGCACGATTGAGGAAATTCCGTTCCTTTCCAATGTGGTTGAAGATTTTTCACCAAAAAGTTTCGAACTATTTTAAAAGTTATTTAGAACAACCAGTGTATGTTTATGTCGTAAGATTAAAATTACCTTGAGACATGCCAGCATCATCATCAGAAAAATATCTAATTGAGCTGCAAAACTGGAATATATCCTGAGAAACACCAGTATGGTCAGTTGAATTGCTTGAATGCACCGTTGCAACGACATTGTTAAAAGCTTGCTCTTCAAGTCGCCGTCTTTTTCTGTTTGTTGCCTGTCCTTGCACTCTGTTGTGCAGAACATAGTCATCAGAATCATTTGAACTTGAATAGATTGTTCTTGCTTGCACATAAGAAATGTGTTTTTTGTCTGTTTCCTCATCACACTCTTCGATTTCACTACTTTCAAACGATGATCTTAAAGCAGACGCTGCATAACTTGTGTGAATGGCCGAACTAGTCCAACCCGAACTATGTGACCATAGTTTAGAAGAATATAGTTTGTTGTTGTGTTGTTTTTTTTAAAAAAATATTCTGTAAAATATTATTGAGTTTTCAAAACAGGGCTGGTGCTTCCGTTCTCTCAAAACGGTATTTCCATTATTTTGCTTTAAAAGGATATCACAAAACTTTTCCACATTTCGAAAATAGAATTTCTTTAATTTTTTTAAAAGTGAAATTCATATAAATAAATAAATAAGATGAATCAAGTAATTAATTTACATAGTGTTCCACAAAAATACTATAATTATTAAAAGGACTTTTGCTACAGTGATGGAAACACAATTTCGCCAGCAATCCAGGTTTTTATCAAGTCAGTGAGATTGACACCTGTCGAGAGTGACAAAACGTGTGTTCATGCATGTGTGTTTCGTTTTTTGAAATCATGGCAAGCAATACAAAAAGTACTCGACTGCAAGCTAAGCGGTTGAGTGAAATCAGTCCTAACAGTAAGTCTGGTTGCCAAATTATACAATAGATTTAAAGACAGTTAACTTTTGTTGTTTTGCACATAAATAAACCAATCGTTAACAATATTGAAAAGTGTTCTTCATTTTGTTAAATTTTGTAGACTTTGACGCGAAATAGTGTTTTATTTCTTGAGGATTTTACGTATGATGTTTTAAAAATCAGCATGAATTCAAAGAACAAAGGGAAAACTGGAGAAGTTTCCATAGGAGATATAGTTACTGTCCGAGAATTTCTGTCCAAGTAATGGAAATTGGTAGGTTTTCTAGTAGTATTGTGAACAATAATTGCATTTTTCGCTTATGTCTTCATAATTCATAGTTAAACTTAAAAGTTGAAGGTTGTTTGTAGGCGGATATTATACCATAAAGATAATTCGATGTAAACATGGTTTGAAATAAATGTTTTGCGAACGCGAAAGCCTAGGATGTTTTGTATGACAACCAGCAAAAGTATACTTTTTTCAGTAGATATAACACGTGCTCATGGCAAGTTTTAGTTTCATTTTTAAGCTTTGCAATTACTTTGTAAAATGTTAAACATATTTACATTTTACCATCAGATACGGCTCTGTGACGCTATGTGAAAACACACATTTTTCTGGTTCTAGTTGTCGTATAAAAGCCAGTTTTGTTTCGAAATAGATGTTATACATGTCACTGAAACTGATTTTAAACATGAAAATATTGAAAATGCATTGCAAGAGCTTGCACCTCTTTTGCTAGATAAGCAACGCCGAGCAGTCAGTTCTCGTGAAATAAATTCTTTGTTTTGTTATAGAGCAACTAGACAAGTTGGCGCCATTAATATAGCAAGTGTTCTTTTTAGAATCACTTTCAGTGACTAACAAAATCTCTGTTTAGAAACACATCTGTCTTTCATATGCCTACTACAACCAAATGGGGAATATTTTAACACACTCTAGATAGGGAAACATTTGGCTATGTGTTTGGGTCCTTTGGGATAGTTTAGGTCCCTGCGAACCAGAGAACTAAGTGTTCTTAAAATTTATGTCTACCACCTTAGATTTTGGCTAGTTTGAACCACTTTCGCACAAATGTTTCTTTGTTACTAAAGAGAAAATCACTAATAGCTATAACTCTTCAGGCGGCTTATCACCAAATAAAATTTTCCGAGCGGAAAATAAATCTAGCAACGTGATTCGTTCGCTTAAGACTTTTTCGCGACAAAATCTATTGCTAACCAATAATCAGTTTGTTAGATTTATTTCCCGCACAGAAATTTGCGCATAGTGGAGTCATAGTGGAGTCTCAGTCTCAGGATCGATGACTTTGAGAAAACTGTTTTCTAATAATTATGTTTATAACTTATGTACTTTGATTATAAGAAGATACTTATTCTTGTGTTCAAATACTTAAATCCTGTACATTATATATAAGATCGG
>JAOBYK010334357.1:181-17913 GCA_025434845.1 Phenganax subtilis | reverse complement strand
GTCAGATGTCAATTGGGACGCAAGTCCTGTTTCTGTCTCCCGTCGCTAGTAACTTGTTAAAATTGTATAAGTCTTAGCGATGATTGTTCGTAGTATGTATATATATGTGACGAATTCATTAAATTAAATTAAATGTTATGTGAACCTACATGTATACAACTAATTGAAGCATGTTTTGACAATTTCGCTCTAGAACACTGCGGATATTACATTCAAATGTGATGTAAGGTTAGGAGTTAGCGGTTTGCCATAACGCAAATCTTAAAGTGCCTATATATTGTAGAATCCCTGATCTTGATATAAACACTTGGTCTTGGCTTATGCATATTACGATATATTACGATATATTACGATTCCCCTTCAAAGTATTCGAATAATTATGTACTATCCCTGACCCGGCAAAGGCATTTATTAAATATTTTCTTTCAATAGTCTATTCGAGGATTTGCTCACAGTTCATTTCAATTTGCTTTGCAAAGAAACTATCCATTGTATATGAGGTACGTTTTTTAAATTCTCATATGCTCACTCTGTTGAGTCAAGAAAGAACCGAGTTGTTTTTAATGTTTTGTAGCAATATCATGGCTATTTTTTATATTGTGTATAGCACTAAGAATACTATTCTAAAAAAATATGATGGAAGATTTAAAGATATTTTTGAAGAAATTTATAACAGGTTTGTTTTATGAAATCTTTGGGAATGAAATAAGATGGTCTTTCTGGTCAAGAAATCAAACTTGTACAAAGTTTCAAGCACGTGCTGATGAAAGTTGAGGTCGTGGGCCCAAACCTTAAGCATCCTTTTGTTTAATTTTTTTTATTCTGTAATATTATTTGCACCATCTCGGCATTTCATTCACTTTGAGTCACACCTGATAGGTTTTGCTAACTGTCTTGTGATAAAGTGGTCCCATTTTGAGATGTTTAGCAATAAGTACTAATGATGTATCTCATAATTTTCAGTGATTATAAATCAAAGTTCAAAGCCCAAGGTCTCTGGTATGAACATCGCTTGATTGACGATATGGTTGCTTATGCTTTGAAAAGCGAAGGAGGTTTTGTTTGGGCTTGTAAAAATTATGATGGGGATGTTCAGTCAGATTCTGTTGCTCAAGGTAAAAGTATGCCACACAACAGTGTGACATCATTTTGCTGCTTTGTTTTCCATGGAGTGGCCAACATCAAGAGAGACTTACAAAACATTTGCTTACCCAAATACATCCTAGAGCAACTTGACCCTACAGTACTTCTTTGCTTGTCAACCCTTGGTAGAAATCTTACTTCAGATCTTACAAGATCCTGAATTATCTTATAAGATCTTATAAGATCTTACAAGATTATCCTAATAAGATCTTACTTAAGATCTTAGTACAATCTTACTTAAGATTCTAAGTAAGATTTCTACCAGGGAAAGAAACTTGATAAATTAGAACAGAAGTCCTCCTAAATAATGAATATTAATTTGAGGATGCACTATGTATATTTATTATTGCAAATATATGTGGTGTATCGTCAAATTAATATTCATTTGTTGTTTTCGTCTTGCAAAACTACAAGACTCTTAGACGTCCTACTGTTTTTAGGGTATGGATCACTGGGACTCATGACAAGTGTTCTTGTCTGCCCTGATGGGAAAACAGTCGAATCTGAGGCTGCACATGGAACTGTAACACGTCATTATCGTATGCATCAACAGGGAAAAGAAACGTCGACCAACCCTGTCGGTAAGTGGAGGTCTTGTTCATGGTACTTGAGAGCAATTCAAGTCATGTCAAGAAAAGAAAACTTTACCTTAACATAATCTAATATATTATAGCATCAATCTTTGCTTGGACAAGAGGTTTGGAACATCGTGCAAAGCTGGATGGTAAGCATATTTAAAAAAAAAGAAGTGTGCTGCAAATCTGCTTTACGTTGATCAAATACTTTAAATGTATGCTATCCCCTTGACTCTGTTGTAGACATTTCTAGGTTTACTTATGCATAACACGTTGTTACAATTCTTTACATGATTCAAAAATCAATATAATGAACAATATTTTTAGGTAATGATGCTTTGAAGAATTTCTGTACAAATCTGGAGGAGGCATGTATTGAGACAATTGAATCAGGTTTGATGACTAAAGATTTAGCAGCGTGCATCAAGGGGGTCCCAAATGTCATTCGATCTGACTACCTAAACACATTTGAATTTTTAGATAAAATAGCCTCAACCCTAAAAAAAAAGGTTGCACAAAGTAATTTATAATGATGATGAACAGTTTTATTTATATAATTTGACAATCTGATGATATAGTTCTCCAAAAACAATTGAAGGAAAATTTTTGAAATTTGGGGCTCTAAATTTTTAACTTGGGTCAAATTGGGAAAGGTGGTGCATAATGTTGCCTTAATAATTCAGACATTTAAAATGGAAATAACAATAAACTTGTGAAATAGCTAAAAAGTTATGCAAGTATAAAAATATAAGTATAACTCATTTAGTTTGCAAACTGCAGTTTGCATGTGGTTATGTTCTTATTTTGCCCTAAATTATGAAAGCAGTTGCTTTGCCAGTGCTGGAAGAGCTAAATCAGCTACTAGATGGTTACAACACTTGCTAGACTATCTGCTCTTGCCCCCAGTAAGGCAACTGCAATATGCAATGTAATATAGCTTTTAAAAAATGTCTGCCAGCACAACAAAGCTGCAATGGGAAATGGCCTTGAAGCTCAATATTCATTGGCATCTTCATGTTTCACTCTTGAATGAAATTTTCTTTAAATGCAATGCTAGTCCAACCCTTAATATATGACCGACTTACTAGTCGAAACTGAGATCAATAATTAACACTGAATAATGAAAGAAAGTGTAATTGACCATGAGCACTTTAAGGACATGTTACTTTTTCTCAGGATAGCTTCATTGATGTCTTAGTAATCGCTTTCAGTATACAGCTTCCGTAGACAAGCTTTTGAATAGATTTCCCTTTTTTTCAAACAATATGGAAAGGAGCTTACTAAAAGGGGCCATAATTTCAATAATTCCTAGATGAATCTGTTTGCGAGCTTGATTCCATATAGTCCAATAAAATTTTAACCACACTACAGTGAGATTGAGGGAAAACATTGAAATTTTAATAGATTAACATAAAAGGGTTTTCAAGATTGAGTCCATGAAGAACACTGGCTGAAATATGTTGTTATTTAAGAATTTTATCATGTAAAGCAAGGGACATCATCAGCCAAGAATTCTTTCTTTTTTCTGAAAGTTTGGCAATTTGACTGGTTCCTGTATGGGTAAACTCGCAACCTTTTTTAAAGTCTTCCTTTGTATTATATTATGATTACGTGTTGCTGTTTGCGCAATGTTATTTTACATCTTTTTTTTAATATATGGATTGCATTTATCCACTATGTTCTACGTCTTAATCCAGCCAAAGCCATAATATAGTACAAAGAATGTAGTCACAAGTCCAAGTATCATATAACACATGCATTTCCTGTCTGAGCCTGCGGAGGTTATGACGTTTGAAAGCCTTTGTGCACTTCCCTTCAGTAGACCGCCAGCACCACCAAACTGGTCGTCCTAGAAAATAAAAGAAAGGTTGTACCATAACGTCACTTTTTAGTAGAATTTCTCTGGTAGATAAATGTTTTGTGAAGTATGTTTTGTACCATGCCATCTAAGTATTGGTTCTGATTGTCAGCATCTTGTTTGATATCAACTGCGATCTAAAAACAAAGAAATTGTCAGGTAGTTGAGATAACCATTACATAGCAACAGTCTCACCTTAGATAGTGAAATTGTCCAGTATTAGACGAAATAGCAAACTAAGGAGCATAGTCACTTGATGAGTTTAAAGGCCAGTTCACACGGGCGATTTTTGCTGCGATTCTTCTCCTTTTAGTGTATGTTATCGAGCAGGTTGACTGGCGAGTACATTTGCAAAATTGTTGGACCGAGTATACTCGCCAGTTATCCACTCTATCACATCGTTCAACACGAGAAAAGTCGCATCGAAAATCGCCCGTGTGAACTGGCCTTAAGATGTTAGATTATTGAACAAATGGATTTGCTCACAGATTTTAATCTAGAAACCTTTCCAGCTAAACCTTCCAACATGCGGTCATTTTCTGCAAGCAAATTCTCTTCCTCGCTTTTACGAATGCCTTGAAGGAAACCAAATAAAACGCAAATATTAAACGATAGCAGAGAGTGGGCTTAGTGATTTAATAATAGTAGAACTTTAGGATATGGTGGAAAGGACAACAAAAACAAATAAGAATAAGATTGATAGGCTTGCTCTTTCTTATTAAAAAGCCGAAACTTTTCAATTTGACTACTATTCGCTGCCGTATGGGTCTTCCAGAAATTAAAGATATTTGTGGTAATAGGCACTTCTTATTTTAGCTAAATATTTTTTACATACGACACGTACCATTTCTTGACGCCATTTTGAAAATACGAATAAAGCTACCGGGGACTGAATACCCGGAGATTAATTAATGTGTCATTTTCAAAATACTTTTGCAATTTTTGGTTATTTGTAAATTAAGTTCATTCTTAAAAACAGGATATATTTTTAGCACTTACATTAATGATACAATTAGTACGAAAAGAATATTTAATGTAGTATTTCTCACATATTTTTTCAGCGTCTTGTAATTTTTATCAAGTATTGAAATTAAAATGACAGCCATATTGAATAATTTAATTTGTCATTTCCGTGAATATTTCGTTTCATGTTGTAATTCTGTGTACTTTTTGTAGTAGTGCAGTTTATGATAGTTATTTAAAAAAAGTTTAAAAAATAGGCCCTCAAAACTAGGAAAAAAGTCTTGTTTGCATTTGAAATTTATCAGGTTCGAGTACAAAATGAATTTGAAAAAATTAATCAGCATAATTCAACATTGTTTAAAACTTTAAGGAATTTCGATCATTGTAAATGGGAATTGTGGGACTTAGTATAATAGCCATTCAGGAACTTCCATTTGAAAACAAGGAATGTTTGACTTTTGGCAAGGAATTCTTGAAAGCAATGCTGTAGATTGAAGTTTCGTGTCAAAATATTGAGCTGAATTTCTTGATAAAAACTGTCCAAAAAGCGTTGGTATTAGTTGCTGTTGTAAAATGGAAAATGAAGGCAAGACGAAACCTACAAAAAAGGAAGCAAAAAAGCCAAAGAAAGTGATCAAAAAGAAGGAAAAAATTGCTTCAAAGAAACGCCATGTTTGTAATGTGTGCTCAAAAGCGTTTGATAGACCTTGCCATTTACAACGCCACGAAAGAACACACAATGGACAACGTCCTTTTTCGTGTGAAATTTGTAGCAAGTCATTTAAAGATAAGTCAAATTTGGTTTCACATAAAGAAACCCACAATGAGGCTCGGAATTATTCCTGCCCTATATGCTCAAAAGATTTTCAGACCTCGGGGAGCCTGTATAGCCACAGAAAAACACATGCTGAAAACCATGAAAAAATGCGAAAATACCAATGTGAGACATGCTGTAAAGCCTTTTTTACAAAATGTGATTTAACCCGCCACGAACGTGTTCATTCTAACGAGCGGCCATTTAAATGCGAGTTTTGCGACAAGTCATTCAAAATGATGTCACACATGAAACGTCACGTCAGAATCCATACTAACGAACGCCCATATGAATGTCCAGACTGCATGAAAAGGTAAGAGTATTGATTTGTGAAGACAGAATACACCCATTGTCCCTCTTTATGTATATACTCTGTCTAACAACAGACAGTTTTACTTTTTGAGATGGGAGTCAATCATGCAGTGTTTAACCGAGTTGTGGAAGAATGAGCAGCACTGGCAGTTTTTGACCAAATAGATAATTATATTTAGAAAAAAAAACTTGGGAGATATTTACACATGAAAAGAGGTAATATCTACTTGTAAGCACAGTAAAAATGCCTTGCTTTGTAGTTTATCTACTTTCCTAGTGTCTCATATCATATTTATGACCTGAGATCGCATTACCATTGCATATCATTGGAGTCATCTGATGAGTGAGGCTAACTGGGTTAACACAGTTGGTCTTGAAAAACAAATTTGTCATGAATATGTCTATTAAAGAAAGTGTTGACTTTTCTATAATTGTTGTTTAAGTATGTTAACTCTGTTTTTTCCAGGTTCAAGCAGTCTGTGGCTTTGGCTCAACACCAGCGAATACACTCTGGAGAACGACCTCATTCTTGTACATATTGCGACAAATCTTTTACCCAACTCACCCATTTAATAAACCACGAAAGAACACACACTGGTGAAACACCGTACATTTGCCAAATTTGTCAGCATGGCTTCAAGCAAGCTTCTGGGCTGCTATCCCACTCAAAAACACATGAAAACACGAAAGCATTCCAATGTGAATTTTGTTTGAAATCGTTCACAACCGAGAAAGCATTGTTGAAACACAAAAGCACTCATAATGCAGAAAACTCTGAAGAACATTCTGAAAAGGCAATCGCCATAGACAGTTTGAGTCATGATAAAACAAATGAAAATGAAGGAAGTGAAAGAAGACTTTATTCTTGTATTGTTTGCGCCAAGAATTTCGAAACAGAAGTGACGTTTTTAGCTCATAAGGCATTATGTATGGCTAGTAAGCCATTTCGTTTCATGGCATACGATGACATGTTTCCACCTTCTAACGATCTCGGTGACGGAGCTGAAAGGTGCACTGCAGAGCTAGTTGTTACCATCAAAACCACTGATCGGGATAACATGGAAATTTCAGCATTTGTTAATGATGCTAACGAGGATGGCAATTTAGTCGACAAGAGTAATGATATTCTAACAAGCATTCCACCTGTAGATAGCAAACATAATGATGTAATTAGCAATGATGGGAGTATTATTAATGAGATTGATGACATATCTGATGAGAGCGAACAATTTTGATGACAGTAGCAGCTAAATTAAATTCATTGTTACTTAGAGAAAGCTTTGTACAAATGTAATCAGTTTGTATGCATACATTTCATTATTCATTTTAGCTAGTGAACAGGTCAAGAAACTACTGATTGCATAAAGCAGTGGACTATTGGTGCTATATTTGCATACACCCAGTGCATAAAACCATGAAACACATAAAACACTAGACAACTGATCGCGCAAAGTACCGGACTACTGACGCGAAAACCATGGCGAAAACCAAACACTGGGCTACTGATCGCATAAAACACTGGACTACTATTGTTTTCGTCCGGTACTTCCGCTTCAAATTCCTAGTAATGTGATTGATTATTGATAATGAATGATTGTGAAGTGTCTGGAATTTGATATGTTCTTGTGAGTTGTTTCTCATAAATGTTTGGAAAATCATTGAAATATTCACAGGAGTTCTTCCCTAGGATATATTCAACTATTTGGCCCGTTTTTTTTGAAAGATCAGAGCTTTTAAAGTGAGTTATTTAACTTATTTACTTTTGAAAAGTGCATATTTTAGTTGGTTGTACTATTATACTAGAACCACATGCTGTCTAAAATATGAATCAAATTCGAAAGCAACTTGTTTGCTCATGTTTTACTCTTTTAAACCACTTTAGGATGTTTTTATTTTGCTCTATTTGGTCAAATGTGCTTTTAGTAACTGAAGTTGGTCTGAACATTTGATTAAATGCATCTTCCTCATTGCTATACAATGTTTAGACGTTATGTACTGTAGTTTTAAATATTATTAACCTATTAAGTTCCGAGAGAGCAACTACCCAACTTATCTACTTTACACTGTCTGAAGGCTCGTTTTCACGGACGATTTTTACTGCAGTGTTTTTCCCCTTAGCGTATGTGATCAAGTAGGTTGACTGGCAAGTGCATTAGCAAAATTGTTGGACCAAGTGTATTTGCCCGTTATCCACTCTATCACATCATTCAACACGAGAAAAATTGCGTCAAAAATCGCCTGTGTGAAAGGGCATTTAGCCTCGACAATTTTACTCGTCATGGTGAGACTGCATTTGAATGGATACATAAATACCTCTATTTGACAAGGTCTCTTGTTTACTTGGAAACTTCAAAAACGTGCCCCAGCATGCTGTGCATATTTTATTCAAGCAATTAAAATGCTCTTCAAGCTAAAACTTGCACTCGACTTGTATATTTTACTCAGTTTATGCAAAAACATTTTACTTGATAACGTGAAACGCTAGTTGCTGCTTAACTTATAGACTGGTTGGAGTTTTTCCTTGACAAGGAAACTTGTCTAGGTTTCAATAGAATAAAATATATAAGTAGGGTACATTGCGGTACATTAGGACTAAATAGCTTAAGAGGGGAAATTTCTTTTTGTCTTTTTCTAGGTAAACATTGCATCATGTTAAACTTGCCAAGGAGGTGAACTGAGTCTAAATGGCAGAGAAAAAAAAGATTGGGGATTGGATAGAGAGTGGCTATCTTGGCTCTGGGACCTTCGGCACAGTCAAACTCTGGCATAATGAAGTACGTGGTACCTAATAACAATAACAATAATGATATCTTTAATTACACCATGACTAGCACATAGGATATGACACAAAATAATAAATACATACACAAATGACAAAAATAAACTAGAACTACTTTTTACAGTCAAACCGGATGTTCTCTTGCGAACAACATTGCAACATTGCGACGCAATTTTGCAATTTTGTCTCAGAGATTGCAGCGAGCAATTTGCAATTGACGTTAACAAATTGTAGGTTTAAAATCACAATGAGATTTGTAAACAAACCCTGTGATTGGATTACTTAGGAAAAAATACACCAATAGCATCCCCCGAGCAACTGGATTGGAGTTTAACATTCAGAAATAGCCAATAATAGGCTTTGTTTACAAATCTGATAGTGAATTTCATCTTAGTATTTGTCAGTGTCAGTTGCAAATTGCTTGGCACAATCTCCAAGTCAATATTGCAATGTTGTGCAACTATATTGCAATGTCGCTCACAAAAGAACATCCGGTTTGACTGTAATTGCATACAGTATACTGAAAGAGAATCTTAGTAAGTTTGTAATTATATTTGGCTGTACAATTAGTTTGTTAAACTCTTGTTTATTGTTACACAGGAATAGGAGGTTTTGGCTAAATGAACTAAAACAACTATCAATGTCCAATATCTCTTTCAAAGCATTTTCTTTGAGATTCTTCAACAATGATGTATAATCATCTATCTCATTTGAATCACAAAGTAGACATAGATGGAAGTTGGAGTCCATATTAGCATATCTACTGGATTCAGACGGAATGTAGTGATGCATCGATATCCATATCGGCATATCGGCACTAAAATAAAAATATCGGTATCGGTATTTTTGTTGTTGCTATTACCGATATTTAACTAGTCCCTCAAAAGGCTGAAATGTGATTGTTTATTGGAATAATTTTGGAATGTCTTAAATTGTGTTATGGCCTTTTGGCTAATTGGTAGATCTGAGAACTAGAATATGACTGTTATCTTAAAACAATATTAACTTTAATGAGTATTAATGATCAGGTATACTAGTGGTATATTTTTATGATGTCATCTTTAAGTTTTGTGAACTTGAGTAGACTATCGGTATCGGTATCGGCAAGATATCGGCCTCGTAATATCGGTTATCGGAATATCGGTGAATTTCCATATCGGTGCATCACTAATGGAATGTATACTGAGAAAATAGATGTAAAGACATAATCTATGTTAATGAATCGTTACTATCTTTATTATCATTATATAAGCACCACACGAGAAGAAAGTTTTCCCCTAGTACATCAGAATAAGTTCTGAACAAATGAGTCATTGTTATCAAACTTAGAACTAATTGGACACATGGGTTAGTGGTGTTTGAGGAATGGAGTGACACATGTATTCTTGAAAGTATATGAGTTAACATTCAATGAATACAAAAATACCTGATTTCAAAACTAACATTTTGAATTCATTGAAAATAACAGGAAGGTTTAATCAATGATTTTAATACAATGAGGGTAGCCGCCACCTTTTGATCACCTCCAGCCCACGTCGATCGTCTCATGGTGTTGACAAATCTGCTCACCCACTGTTAAGGTAGAGCCATGCATCCATTCCTCATACAACAATTGAGCCAACTTAATCTGCTATATGTATTTAGGGGGGAACTTACTTTTTGTGTGGTGTTTATAATTATAACAAAATTTTAATAATTATAAACTAAAATCTCAAAAGGCACAAATGTGATTTGATACTTACATCCACATTCTTAATTCAAATCAGTTTATATATTATAGCTATGTATTTTTGGAGGTTACTCATTGAGGAGCAGTTAGCTCTGTGAGTGAAATTAGTCCTATAGCAAAGCTAATTATAAAATAAAAATAGAGTGAAATAAAATATCCTAAAACTAGTAATTGCTTGATATTTTTTTACATGCTGTATACATCAGAAAGTGTTAAAATGTTTCATTTGTTGACTTATTTACGTTTATACTCGACCAATTATCTTGTAGAGAAAATGTGTTAACTTTTAATATGATATGAATTGCAAATAAAAATATTAATTCATTTAAACTAGCTCGTCCAAACATCACTATGTCAATTCCCCCCAAACAGTCTAAGATGCTAACCAGTCAAAGCATCATTCTTACAACCAAAACTCATTCTGTACTCTCAACCAACAACCTGTTATCTTCAGGTAACGAAGGAAAAAATTGCACTGAAGACGTGTCATAATATCGATCCACCTATGAATGAAAAGAGTCGTGAACGTTGGAGAAAAGAGGTTGAATTTTTGAAAAGAATTAAGCATCTTAATATCATTCAAACGAGACCTCTTCCAGATGAGTTGGCTAAACATGCATGCAATGAGACTTCGTTGCCAGCTTTATGTATGGAATATTGTGAAGGAGGTGATCTTAGAAAGGTGAATATTTTTGGTGTTTGTTTGGTTATTTACAATTTCCATAACTTTATGCAAAGCATTTCTTCATGTGAGTGCCTCTCTCAACAACATAACATGACCTTGCTACTTTGCTTGTCATGGTGTGACTACCACTTGGAGAAATTTAGAAAACATTCATCCACCTGAGTATATCTCACAACAATATGATGTTACATTACTACTTTGCTTCTCATTGTGTGACTAAGAGAAACTTAGAAATTAATATTCATCCACCTGAGTATATCTCACAACAATATAATGTTACATATTGCTTACTTAATGCTTGTCATTGTGTGACTATCTCTCAGAGAAAGTTACAAAACATTCATCCACCCAAGTACATCTCTCAACAATATGGACTAATGGCTTGTCATGGTGTGAACATTACTCGGAGAGACTTACAAAACATTTATCTACCTGAGTACGTTCGATAATAGCTTGAAGTAACATTACTACTTTTTGCTCATTAGACTTTGAGTACAGCAGAAAACTGTTGTGGTTTAAGAGAAACAATGATAATCAGAGTCTGTGAAGATATTGGTATGGACTTTCATTTTTAAACAAAATTGTCAGAGTCCCATCGTAATAAGTTTAGTCATTTGGCGTTAGACAGAGACATTGGTATTGTCATTGAAGACAGTATTAGTTACTTTAGTCGACTCTGGCATTAAGATGCAAACATTTTGCCCTGACATGAAAAATGATCTTATATAATTTAAGCAATTGTATTTTTCCAGCGAATGCCATTGAATGTCTTCACAGAGAAAAAATTGTTCACAGAGATTTAAAACCTGAAAATATCGTGATATGCCAAGGATATTTAAATAGAGTAAGTGACTTTGTTCTCTACTATCATATAATATTTTTCTAATTGATTCAAATATTATAAATATGTACAATCCCTGACTTTGATATAGACATTTGAAGTTTTAGTTTTTGCATAAGATGATGTAGGTATAATTACAATTTATTGTTGAATTACTCAAATGTTGTGGTACAAACGTAGCGCAGCCCCCCTATTTAACGAAAAATTATCAGATTTAAGTCGCATTTTTATGACTTGAAAATGACTTTTTCGGGCAAAATTATCGAATTGTAATGTTGGGGAGAAATGCGGTCGGTTTGGGACATCTTTGGAAATTTTGAAAAGTTTCATCTGGAGAACCGGGCCCCTATGATTCTAATGGAATATTTTCAAATTTTTTAAAACATGATTTTCTGATTTAAAAACGTCTTTTATTTGTGTTTTTCTACAGAACGTTTACAAGGTCATTGATTTGGGTTACGCGAAGCAACTGGCCGATTATTGTGGGCGATATCATTCTTTTGTAGGAACGCCATATTATTTGGTAATTGAATTGTTACTATATACCATTGCAAGCTGTCGCCAACTGCAAACGTTTTTTCACGTTTGTTTACGTTTGAAAGTTGCATGTTTTCTGTTTGAAACGTGCACGTTTGAATGAGGGAAATAGACATGTTTTGAGAGGTTACGCCCATTTTTCTGTCAAAACATGCTATTTCTCCCATGCAAACTTTCATATTTCAAACGGCTAACGTGCAACTTTCAAACATTTACAAACATAAGTAAACGTTTGCAGTTGACGTTTGCTCGCAATGGCAGTAAGCTATTGATCCATTTAGTGCCAAGAGTGGCCAGGAGTCTCACCATGATAAGTAAAATCGTCTGTGACCGTAGACAGAGTAAAATATACATCATAATACTTGTTCAGTGTTAAATTACGCTTTAATTTCTATAATTTTAGGCGCCTGAAATTCTCGCTGGTCAAAAGTACACGGTTAAGGTGAATTATAAACAAGATTCCTTTACTGAATAATTTACTACAGTTAAAGTTTTTATATGAAAGTCAGGGATTGTATATGAGTATAGTATTTCATTCATAAAAAGAAGAATTGAAACAATCTTCTTATGCAAAAACTAAAACTTAAAGTGTTCATATCAAGGTCAGGGATTGTACATATTTATAATATTTGAATCATTTAAAGTAGAATTGTGACAGATCTTCTCATGCACACACTAAAACTTAGTGTGTTTTTATCAAGGTCAGGGATTGTGCATTCATATTTTAGTCGTTTAAAGGAGAATTGTATTATATCTTCTTATGCAAAACCTACAACTTAACGTGTCTGTATCAAGGTCAGGGATTGTGCTCATGTATATATTTGAATCATTTAAAGAAGAATCGTAATATACCTTCTTATGCAAAGCTACATCCTTGATTGATTTCTTGGCTCTTAAAGTTTCTGAGCAATAAGAACTGTTCGACCAAAAGTTCTGTTATGTTAGGTCGATCTCTGGAGCTATGGCATATTGTTATACGAATGTTGCACTGGAATTAGACCATTCCCTTTCAAGAACTATCAAGACGTGTATGGCAGGTAGTTATCCAGAGCATTAGAACTGATGGCTGTGAAATATTGTTGAAAATCAGCCAGTGTAAACTTGTCATTGTTTTATATATTTAACATAAGAAAGTTTTGTTGTTTAAAACTTACAACTGTATTTTATTTTTAGCATGGGCAGTAAGGATCGTGATGTCATTGCTGTTACTTACGAAGAAGAAAATGGTATATTATCTATTTATCCTAATTACCTTAATAGTTGTAAATCTTGTATGTGATGAAAAGTGCATGAACAAGTGAGACTGAGTTTGATTTGCTATGTAGCTCTTATAAGAGTATAAAATTGTGAATTTGAACATCATTTGCTGTCATGTGAAGCACACTGTAATGGCTGACTTCAGTATCTAATTGTTTACAGATATGTTGGTTGATTGTGTTAAACTACCTGAAGTGAACCGGCTGAACTGGTTAGGGGAGCTTAATTTTACTTTAAATTTTTTGTTTTCATGCATGAAATCCTACAATATGACCAGATAATATGTTCTTAGTGTTTTTCAACGGAAATTTGAAGAACTGTTGCGACTTCTTTTGGATGGAAAACCAAACAGACGTGGCTCTTGTGAAAAAACCAAGCGATCATGGCTGGATTGTGTGGAAGAAATTAAAAATACAAAGGTATAGTTTAAAATCTAAGATGTGAATTGACAAGAATTTGCACAAACTCTTTCTTAATGTTTTTTCCCTTTTTATTGTCAGGTTATTGAGGTTTTTTGTATCGAATTATACAAACAGCTAGTTTATGAACTGACTGCAGATTTCAGGTAAATTCTTGTTTCAGATTTTTTCTTTAATTGATCCAAGTATTATAGATATGTACAATCCCTGACCTTTATATGGACAATTTAAGTTTTAGTTTTGTTTAAGAAGTTGTATTACAATTCTTCTTCAAACGATTTAAATATTGTAAATATGTACCATCCCTGACCTTGATATAGGCACTTTAATTCTACATTTTGTAGCTTACAAGATTTGAAAGCTAACCTGGAGAAGGACACAGGCATCCCGGTCGAAAACCAGGAAATATTTATCCACGATGGGAGCGATTTGACATCACTGTCAACTGCTAATACGGTAATCTTTTTGTAACTTTGCAGTCCTCAAAACAAAGTGATGTAAATTCTATTCCTTATACGTTTGGTAGTCCTTGCATGTTTTGAAAAACACATAAACAAGCGATAATAAGTTTCATTTGCTTGCTCTTATAAGAGTTCAAACTTATGAATTTAAACACCATTTGCTGCCCTGTGAGGCTTACTGAAACTCAGCTATACTTATGGCATTCTTTTATGTGTTGAAAAAATGGGTGAAAACACGTAAACAAGTGAAAGCAAGTTTGATATGCTTGCTCTTACTCGTCAATTTGACTACCAATTGATGCCCCATTAGGCTTGATGATAGTCAGGGATATTTTGCAACCTTTCTGTTATTATCTTTCATTCTTTTAGAATTTGATGGTGTTTATGTTCAATAAATTCTTCAATCCAAAGTTAGAATTGAAATATAAACACGATCTTCCAAGTAGTTTAGTTAAAATACGTAAGTCCTCTAAACTTTCTTTGTTTTAACCGTCTTGCGTTCAAGGATTTTTGAATAAAACTTGCATCAATCCATTTGCTCAAGCAATAGCCAAATCTTAAGCTCATTCCTGCTCTCTTTTATTAATTTTATCATAAAAACGCACTTGGTTGAAAATAAAACATTGGGATTCGAATTTCTTGAGCGAATGTTTCTACCGCTTGTAATCCTTAAAACATTTAAAAAAAGATTCTTTTTTTTTTATTTTTCATTTCAGTGGAAAATCCCGAAAACTTTTCAAAGCGAACAATGGTACTTTTTATTAAAGTTTATGCTAATAAGTGAAGCCATGAGACATGAGCTCATTATTCGTGATCTCATTAACTAATTGATATATTTTTGTTCTTTTCCATAGCGTCATATAGAAGTATACAAGCATAGTGTGTTTTTCATTCACAAACAAATTACAATTAATAAATGTCTCAGTCGTGGTCTCAAAGCTTTGGTGTAAGTTGCTTTTTTCTGTATTTACACTCAGTTTTGCCATATGGCTGTAACCAGAGAGGTTCAGATCTGACTTCCACTACTGTTACCACTACTTTTTGCTATCGAAACTCATATTTGATTGGTTAATCAGTTAGATAAGATGCATCTCATTGGTTAATCTTGGCGAATGGTAGTCGTATTGGTACTGGAAATCAAATCTGAACCTCTCTATTGTCGTTAGGAACGAGTCACGATATTTGCTAACGACCAAAATAGTACATTTCCTTAGCAGTAAACCTCATGGAAATCATTAATATTATTCATTAATAAATCAGTACGTTAATAGTTATTTATGAACTTTTGTAATTCGACTGTTGATAAAGATCATCACTCAACCTTCATAACAGTTACAGCTCTAATAAAGATCAGTTTAAAGTTAATCTCTAATCTCTACTTTGTTTTTGTCTCTTTTAGAATTCGTTTATTAAAATGGTCTCGACACGCGTTTACCGCTAGAAGTGAGAATGTCAATCGCATAGTTACGGAACTAAAGTCTGTGGCTCAGTTCTTTCGACAAAGGTATGTTAGATTACTTATATCAAGGTCAGGGATTGTACATACTTGAATCATTTAAAGAATAGTAATATATATTCTTACAGAAAAAAAATTTTTAAATGTCTATATCAAGGTCAGGGATTGTACATATTTATAGTTTGTTCTTTTTTCTTGAATCTAGTCTTCATACGGATTTACGCAATTACGACACCAGGATACTCAGAAATAGTGTCTCCAGAGGGCTACCCGACTTTGAGGCTTGGAAAAAAGTTGAAGAGGAAATGGATATTGATAAGTTATTAGTAAGGAATTTTTCAAAGTAACGATATTGATTCAGCTGAATATATTTTTCAGAAGTAAGCATAGGGCAGTGAATGGAGGTCAAATTCACAAGTTTATACTCTAATAAGAGCAAGCAACTCAAACTCAGTCTCACTTGTTTATGTGTTTTCATTACATACAAGACTAACATGTGTAAAATGAAAAGAAATCAACATCATTTTCTTGCGATAACTGCCACTTAATGAAAGTTTGTATTACTTGTTTAGAAAGAGGCTGCAGAAGTTTTTAGGAAGAAATGTGAGCTTCAAAACAAAATTACAGCGATGAAAAACAATGATAGGGTTATCAAGACTCCTGACCTCTCAAAGACTCAATTAAATCAAAGGTAATCAGATGCTGGGCTAAAATTAAGCGTACAAATAGGATTTAAAAGTTTGTTTCTATTTGCAGAGCTTTAGAACTGCAGGGAAAATATGAACAAATGAAAATGACTCAAGGCAAGATATTTATAACGTTTTAAGGATTTGTATAGAAATTGTAATACATCTTCTTATGCAAAAACTAAACCATAAAGTGTTTGCATTAAGGTCAGGGATTATACATAATTATAATATTTAAATCCTTTGAAAAGGAATTGTATTATGTCTTCTTATACATTGGATTAAGACTTCAAAAGTCTATGTCAAAGTCAGGGATTGTACATATTCATAACATTTGTCATTTAGAGACGAATTGCAACATATCTTCTCATGAATATTAAAACTTAGATTCTTCAGGTCAGGGTCGGTGATTATACGATTTATAATATTTGTGTATGCTTGCTGTTTTTCCTAGACAAGAGTATCTGGAAAGACAAAATACACGTAGTGCGGGACACTATTAAAATGATTTTAAAAGAAGTTGAAAAAATTAATGAAGAATTTTATCGATATTTAAGGTATGGAGTATTTATTTGTCATTTAAAACTTTAGTCAAGTCTCCAAACCATATATCTCCAAATGACTATGTCTTCATTGTGCACAATTTTACACAAACATGAACAAAAAGATGAAGCAAAGACTTTGGTCTAGTCTTCAAAGCATATTTTTGATGACTATGTCTTGGCCATGTGCAAGTTTACATACACATGAACAAAGAGGTTGAAGAACAGTACATAGTATGTTGCTTTAACAATATTTTTTCTGGTTTTAGTGAATTATTTATGTTAAGACAAGAGTTGGAAAGTTTTATTCCATCTTTGGAAAGTCTTGAAATAAAGACTATCGGACTACACAAGAAACTCTTAGAAGTGAGTTTCTATATTGTAATGTTCCAGTTTTTGTTTCTTAGCCATTTTTGATTTATCAGTGCTAAACTCGGTCCTTCCTAGAGATCCAGTAAGAGTCATCTCTTATTAATCCAGTGTCACTACAGAAGGAAACCTAAACTAAACTAACTATATTTATACTTGATAGTTCTATCAGTTCTAAACTGTTTTTCTTAGAGATCTAGTAAGAGTCATCTCTTATTAATCCAGTGTTACTACAGAAGGAAACCTAAACTAAACTAACTATATTTATACTTGATAGTTCTATCAGTTCTAAACTGTTTTTCTTAG
>JAOBYK010334246.1:0-17917 GCA_025434845.1 Phenganax subtilis | reverse complement strand
ATTTATAATGTGGTCCATTTGATCTAAATCTTTTTGTAACACCTTTCATTGCTTTTTCAAATAAAGTAAATTCAATATGATCTTGATCTTTTTCACTTTTTATTCTTGGTTTCATATACTGAATTATATTTCCGGTTCTAATAAATCTTTTTAAATCATAAACTTCTCTTCTTCTTATTTTAATAAATTTGTTTTTTTCTTCAAAAAGTAATTTTTTTTCATCTTTTTGTGTTATTTCTTTTAATTGAATTGTTAAATTATTAATTTTATTTTTGTAGTAATCTCTTGCTTCATCTAAATAGTTGTAATAACTTTGTTTTGTTTTTCCTAATTTTGAATTTAAATTTAAATGTTGAAGAGTACCACCTTGAATAATCCTCTTTGCAATTCTTAGGTTTATATTTTCATCTTCATCGAGAATTTCTTTTTTATTCGTAAGAAATCTTTTTTTTGATTTTAGGAATTGATCCTTCATATATAAATTTTGGTTTTGGTTTTTTTGGGACGTCATGGTCCTAAATTAAATAATCAAGTTAGGACCAATTAGTCCTTATTTATTTAATAGTTTTTTAGTTTTCTGTTTTTTTTTTATTTCATTTATTATATAAAAAGTTGTAATAAATGGACTTGATTTTTTTCTCTCATTTATTATATAAAAAGTTGTAATAAATAGGATTGATTTTGATCTAGTTTTTAAAAATTTTTCGTTGATTTTTAATCTTCGAATTTGAGTCTGAAATGATAATTTGAGAATAAAATAAAACCGAAAAAATCATTGGGAGGCGAGATTATAGAGGTGAAAAAATCATTGGGAGGCGAGATTATAGAGGTGAAAAAAAATCATTGGGAGGCGAGATTATAGAGGTGAAAAAAATCATTGGGAGGCGAGATTATAGAGGTGAAAAAAATTGGGCTAGAATCAGCCTTTTGAGGTGAAAAAAATCATTGGGGGGCGGATTATAGAGGTGAAAAAAATCATTGGGGGGCGGATTATAGAGGTGAAAAAATCTGGCTAGAATCAGCCTTTTTTCAACTACTACAGTTTCATTGAGTAAAGTACTATCTTTATCCAATTCTATAGTTTTCATTAATGTAACGTGTTCAAAACTTAAACTTCTTCCAACATCGTATCCAGAGATGACCTGATCCGCTAAAACTTTATTTTCAATAACTTCATATTCTAATTCAATATTCTCCAAAGCGTAACCTTCAACACTTTCACCAGATTGAGCTTTCATAATACTTGAAGCATCGGAAAGAGTAATTCCGAACTGAAAATTATGATCCATGACATACGGATAATATAATCCATGATCGGCAATAATCTTATCCAATTTGATTTTTTGTTTCGTTTCAATGATACCTTGAACTAACGCATCTGATACTTTTTGCTCACTACCAGTCTTTTCAGCATCATCAGAACCGGAAATTAACTTCCTTATATTTTCATTAGTAATTCCAAAATCTATACGTTCATTTCTTTCTCTTTCAGATAGCCACAAATCTTTATAAACTTCTAATTCACTATAACCACTATTATTATAAACAGTTTTACCTCCAACTAAAATTATTAATTTTTTCACTAAAAGTTTTCCGAGATTATTTAAAAACCAAGATTTGGTATTTTTATTTTTAAAATCAAACTTAAGGTTTACACTACCGGGTACTAAACAAGTATCTGGTTTCAATTTTGGAATATCAATATAGATTTCTTCTCCATGATTTACTTTATTTGGAATAAAAGTAGTTGTATGTTTTATTCTATCACCATTGATAACACTCATTTTAAGTTTTCTAAAACTAGATATTAACTCTTCCATTTATTTAATAGTTTTTTATTTTTATTTTAAAACTTTTTTGATCGCTTGTAAGAAATAATTTTATGCGTGTTTAGACTTGTTCTTAATTAATTTACATAATTTTTTATGCGTGTTTAGACTTGTTCTTAATTAATTTGCGTAATTTGAGTTTAAGATGATCTTAAAAACTACTTGAAAATTATCTATAAATTTTAAGGTGATCTTAAGGAATATTTGAGTAATTTTAAGGTGATCTTAAGGACTATTTGAGTAATTTTAAGGTGATCATAAAAACCATTTGAAAATTATCTATAAATTTAAAGGTGATCTTAAAAATTACTTGAAAATTTCTAAGATGAAATTAAATACCTAATTTGTATAAATGATTGACATATCATAGTTACTCATGCGTGAAATATTCAAATGAGGTAAAGTCAAAATTTAAAGTCGTCTATTTTTGGGAGAAAAAAATCTTAGTCAAAGAATTAATTAGGGTGGACGTTTAGAATAAAGAGGTAAAATCAAATTTGGGCAGAGTGGGCGTTTAAGTTTGGAGGCGGAATAAAGAGGTGAAATTGGGTTTGGATGGGAGAAACGTTTTTTGTCTCAGAATCGGCGTTTTTACATCTACTCGTTCGCAATCTAAAATTATGTTTTTTGGATGTTCAGCGTCGTAAGGTGTCCGCTAAACTGCTTTAGCCCCCAACAAGCTACCTGGTGTAACTGCCTTTGGTTGAACGTATAGAACATACAGTCTTCATTACAGTTTGTTAGTCTTTATTACAGCTTTACACTCTTTTATGAACAAACATTATTTAGAACTTTTTATTTATATTCATCATAGGACATTTGTACTAGTTATTCGTTGTTTGTTGTGTGAAAGTTTGAAATTTATTTTTAAAAATGTGTCGTTATTGTTCGAATCATTTCGTGCGTACACTCCTATGACGTCATACGGTCGCACTCCTTTAGAAATGCTAATTTAAGCAGATATACATACTATGACATCATTTCCACGCGTGGAATCCACTCAATTATATCGTCTAAACCAAGCGAAGTGATGTCATGCTTGTAAGCGTCACGTCTCGCAGGCTCATTTTCTCACGCGTGGGGTCCACGCATTGCGGGATTTTGACCCCATATGTGCGGGTTAACCTATTTTGTTACTTTCTTTCATTCTTTCGATGATGATTGAACATTGCCGCCATAAAGACGTAGGCCTGGGATTTTTGAGTTTTTGCAAAGAGATCATATAAGAATTTCTCTTATAACCTCTACGGATTTTCACAATAACAATTCTAGGCGTACTTCATGTAATTAAACTCGAATTAGATATTTGTGCCTTGTGAGAATCGGCGAGCTCCTCTGTCTGTATGTTCCTGGTTTTGTACAAAGACGAAGTTTAAGTCGATAAGGTAGAAGTTTTCATCGTTACTCTGAGCAATTTTAAAGGTCTTCTTGCTTGGCTACGAAAAGTAACAGCGAGCGTCGAAGCACGAACCCTTGCTGAAAGGGCTCCGTGGAGTGGCACCTCAAGAAAAGTTTGAAATTTAATGTCCCAGAGAAGCGAATTTCAGCATTCCTATTATTGTTTTGAATATCAAAGCATAACATTTCACAACATTTTTAGTGTTATCGCTTTGACATTGAGCGTCTTATTATCACGACTACCTACACAAGCGTTCGTACACAATTCATTTTTCGTTAAACTTAGTGACTGAAACACTGACCTGCTTGCACTAAATAGTATGATGTTCAAGTTGAACTAGTTTAAATTAGAGGTTTAATATCAGCAGAAATATGGCTAAAGCCCCACCTAGCCTTGGGTTCCGCGGCTACTGCTTTTAGAAACGTAGCAAATTGTGATTTGTTCATTCCAAAATCATACGCCCAACAGATCACTGCGAGTGTTTTTAATCCGAATTTGGTACAAAAATTGTATAGGATTCTCCATGGCCGTCTTTTGCGTTAGGATGAGTCAAAATCCGATTTATGCAGGTAAGTTTGTAAAAGCACCAATGCTCAAAGACTTAGATATAAGGCATGAATATTAAAGCTCTTTTAGCTTTAGATTGTCGAAGCACTTCAATTGACGATATTTTTATTATGAGCAGTTAGCTGAAATTGCACCACTGAGAATGTTTTTCGCAACACTACTGTCAGTTTTTGTTTCTTTTACAGAAAACAAGCGATGCAGCATTGACATTTGTGCATTAGTGGATTGTGAAAACATTTTAAAGGCGGTTTTCAACTTTGAAGTGGGAGAAAGGGGAGGGGGGGGGGCTTGAAGTTTGCATAAACATTTTACATTGAGTTTGCCAAATTGCGTCAATTAAGTGTTTTGCGTTCTAAAGTGTACTAAACCTTTCAAAAAAAAAAAAATTGAATAAACATAACACAAAACGAAAGGTTAAAGTTTGTATGGCACGTTTTAAAAAAGCTTCTTAAGCTGGGGAATTTGTAAGTGTGTTGTGTATGTTGTAAATGTGTTGTTTATGTATTTTTGTATTACGCATGCAGTATTGCTACAATTTTCGATCAGAAAGTGAGAGCAATTGCACACGTATGCTATATTTTCCTTATTTTCCGACTTTTCGGAACCAAAGCTCGTAGTTTTTATTAAAGCAATATACTTTTTCCGGCTATGGTGATGGATTTTTCGAGATCAAAATGTAGTTATAGATTATACTTATGTACTCTAAGATGGTGTTCTAAAACTCTATCATGAACTGCTATACACCTGTTTGATCTGGTTGATGGCCGTCGTAGTGCCGATCACTAGCAGATGACAAAACGCTCTGGAGAATCCCACGTAGATGTCCTCCTCCCGTGGAGTCCACTCTGTAGGTATGAAGAATATTAATACCTTCGATTCGAGTCCCTTGAATCGTTGATAGGAGTATACGATGATGGGCAGATGACGCGACTTTCTTGCTGCGTGTTTCAATTTCGTACCATTCTCTGCGTCTTCACACTTGATACCAGTATCCCCCAGATAACTTCTTAAATTGGTAATTTTGGTGTTGTTCCCATAAGTGATGACGGCAATATCTATGAAGGGCACACCTTGCTGTCGTAACCATTGCAGTTTCGACCGCAATACCATGTTAAGTTCATTGTTTTCCTCTGCAGCGCAGTATTCAGGACTCATGCCATACACGTTGTGATCTACTCTTGGTGATGCGGGCAACTGTCCTGCTGTTTTCATTACGCGTAATCTGTCATAGCAGAGTGCATAAGCTTCATGAATATTGTGGGTGTTTCGCACAACCCTCTTTAAAGAATGGCGCTTATTCGGCGCGAAGGTTTCCAGTTCCTTTAATGCGTTTATTCTTCTGACCGTTTGAAATGGATCGTAGAAAATCTGAATGCCGCATTTTCTATCTTCATCTAGCAGACATCGAAGGAGTGACAACCATTTTCTGGGGAGATCCTGGGCTTCATCCACAAGAATATGACGAAACTTGGCGGTGATGAATATCTGTGGTTGATCTACGATCCTATCGATTGCCTGTTCCTAGAAAAGTAATAATTCTGTACATTACAACATTCTTTTTCTTTTCAGCGTCACGTTTTTAGCTGGTGTTACAATTTCATGCAGGAAGTATCAAGAGTTCTGCATGACTGAATTTGTCAGAAAAACAAGTAAGGGGCTTTCATGGGCAGTCGTTTGTTAGGACAAACGCCTGTCACCAGCGAGTTTGAGAGTTCGACTCTCAGTACGCAATTTAACTTTCTCATACGAAAACAGTTCGTCAACTACTCCGCCAAAATTAGTAGGTTTTCTGCGTGTGCTGCGGTCAATTAGGTCCTTTTTATGAGACACACTGTACATTTTCACCATAAACCACATTTTACGCTTCCAGATAACTGATTTTTCTGCTGGTGGCGCATGATTGCCACGCTACAGCAGCTCTTAAACGGGTACGCCAATTTATAGGTACAAGCACTGCCCTGACAATTTATGGATCATTAACTCAGCCGTATTTTGATTACTGTAGCTCGGTTTGGGATGGTTTGAATATTACGTTAAATGATGAATTGTAGAAATTGCAACATAGGCTACGTGCACACGAGCGCCGTTTTCAAGCGTTTCCAAAAACGTTTGTGTCTCGTTTATCGTTTTAACGCTTAGTTAACACTTTCCAACGGAAAATACTTTCAATATATTAACTTAGCTGCAGCCCCTGTCCTAAATTGTTAGTGTTTGCATCTGTTTTCGCGTGAAAACACAAATAAAAACACTGAAAAACGTTACCGTGTGCACATAGCCATAGTTGCGAGGATCATCACCAAGTCTCGACACGATACTCGTTCCAGCGACCATTTTAGTTAGCCGGGCTGGGATAATCTCTCTCTACGCCGTAAAAAGCATAAAGCTATATTGATGTTTAAAACAGCTAATGATTTAACCCCACTATATCTCCGCGAATTGTTTGAATATCGCAGCACATGATACAACTTGAGGAACTCTGAAAACACTTTATTTGTGCCAAAACCGCAAACTACGGTCAACGAAGTTTTAGTTATCAAGTGGCACTGTTGTGAAATGAGTTACCACAAAATGTACGAGCAATATGCACTCTAAGGCCCCATTTACACGACACCAGATTCGCATGATCACGACATGAAATTAAGCAGTTTCACGGCTAATTTAGCTCAAAAAATTATAATGTTGCAGAACTTTATAAGAAATAACAATAGAAAAAGTTGTTTGAACAAATACAAGCGTAAAGGGACTAAAGTTGATGCTGGGACCATGCGAATTCGGCGCCGTGTAAACGAGACCTAAGTAAATTCAAAAGAGAAAATGACAACATAGTTTCCATATGAAACAGACTCCAGCACGGGTATCTTGTAAATCAGTACAAGTTGTAGTATTTTAAAAGTTTAAGGGTTAATCGTCTGTTTTTAAGTGAAACTTATTTGTCATCTAAGTGTTTTGTAAATGTTATCCTGCACCATGCTGTAGATTTTACAGTGGTTAACTATAGACTACTACTAACTATTACTATGTACTACCACTACTAGTACTACTAGTACTACTACTACTTCAGTTCAGTTATACATTGTTCTACTACATAAGTAGAGTGTACGACAAAATTAAAGTAGACTTCCACTTCAATCGCATCGTAGCATATGGTAACGTATTTTTTTTGTTTCAAAGTCATTACTTATGCTCTGGTGCTCACCAAACAACAGGGTTCCTACTCTAATTTCAGCACGGGTTTTAGGGCTTTTCATGGATGAAATTAGCGTTTGTAGTGACCAGTTGCATGGGCACCTGTTTTTTTATTTATTATTATTATTCTTTTATTGGCGCGATGAAGGCACACGATGACGAACAAAAACTGCCATAAAACAATTAATTATATCTTTTGAGTTACTAAAATTAGATTTTTATGGACAAGGGAGCTGAAAATAATTTTAAGGACTTTTCATGGACCAGCGTGGATTTTATCAGAATTTGAGAGCATATTTTGGTACTAAATTTTCCAAGACGCAAATGTAAGGACTTTCATGGTTTTTAAGGACCCGTGCGAACCCTGAAACAAAGAGATAAGCTATGTTACGCTACGGCACAGTTGAAGTGGAAAACGGCCTTCATAAAAGAAGGCAAAAGACGAGAAAAGAACCGCGCGCATTTTAACGGATTCCGTGGAAAATTTTAGATAATCTTGCGACATATCTTCAAACAGCACCAGGGTTTTCATCTAGAATGAAATGGTCGTACAGAGCTTTTCATGTCTTATACTTACAAGTTCCACATTCTGCATCCCTAAATTCCAAATGAGCGAGGAGAATGTCTGAACACGAACCAAATGCATTTTTCCTCCCATCCTATCTTCAAGCCAGAGCCTAAAACGATATTTGAAGGAAGAAATTTGCTGGGGTCAGCCGAAAGAAACCTGCTAGCGAGTTGCGATCTGATATTTCAGAAAAAAGAAACATGGTCTACGAACCAAAGTTAATTGACAACACAAATTTAATTCCTTTAATACAATGCACTGTCATTGCATTTAATTTGTGTAATTAATGAATTCATCCAAAGCGAGTCAGACACTACTGTGGCGTAAGAATCAAAGCAATCGGAAAGTTATAATATAAAAGTAGCGTAATTAATCTAATAAGTAAACGCCCTGGCATTTATTAAATTTTTGAAGCTTGAGGTGCAGCGTTTATTTGAGGGTGGCTTTATTGCAAATTCTGTAACAGCTGGGAATTTATCGTTTAATTAAGCTTAACCAATTTGAACACTCAACTCCCAAAAAAATAAGAAACAAGTTCTCATGTTTTTTAAATCGGTGTAAATATAAATAAAAATTGAACTGTATATGAGAAAAGGGCGGCGTTTAATGATATTTTGCTCGTCACTGCGGCGTTTATTCAAGGTAGGCGTTTATTAAGGCTGGCGTTTCTTTGAGGGAAGCATTTATTCGAATATGCTTCTCATACAACCTCATTCCCAGGCTCTTCGGTGAAGCTGACAACGACGACCCTGGTAAACTTCGCAAAATACTCCAATATTCTGGGAATTGTGTCGCAGGCCCAAAAGCAATAGCAAACACTGCTGGCCGGACTTATTGCTTTCTCTCGCCATTATACTTTCGGTCTATCATTAGCTCTTTTTCATGTATTTTCTAAAATATTTACGTCTGAATGTTTGAGAGATTGGCTTGGTACACGTTCGCAAAATGTACAGGCTCCAAATTTTTGAAATCATTCATCCATCTACCGATAAATGTGTGCCGGTTAAGACACACTAAATGACAATGTATTTGAATACGACTATACCAACAATTTTAATAGTATTTGTTGACTGTTGATTCAATTATTATTCTTATTCTTGACTAATCTTTCATAGTTATTAAATTTACGAACGTAGATTCGTACTAACCAACGCTCTTACTGATGAACCAATGTGAAGTAATTGTGACATTGTTGACAAGCATGAGGCTTGCTACAAGCTTGATGCGAACACAGTTTCTTGACAACGTGTGAGATTGATGAGCGACTTCAAAACTTCAGAGCCATGTACATACAGCGAAATTATACCAAGCCATTTTCTGATGAATTCATACGTTAATATATTACCGTCGAAACGGAAATACCTGCACACCTTTTTTTCTGTAATTGGTTGCGTAGTTCAGTAAATAGCACTTGATTGGTTGTGACGTTCAACATTGTTTTTAATATTTTTGTAACGGCTACTAAACTATTTACAAGCCTCGAAATCAAATTAGCTTGTTCAAATATGCGCAAGAATTGTAATTCACTTCACAGAAAACATCGCTACCGGAATTTATTCTCAATATTGTTTACATTTCCGTCAGTAGTTCTGTATCCCTTAAAAAAATATTGCAAACGATAGTGAACTCCACAGCCAATTAAATGTTAATACCAAACTACGAAACCAATTACAGAAAAAAAAGTGCGCAGATATTTCCATTTCGACTGTAAAAAAAACTTAAATGACAGACGGAAAATATAATGGCAAGAGCAAGCAATAAATCTGGGCAGCAGTGTACGCGAATGGTATACCGCATGCGACAAAACTCCAAGAATCTTGGAGTATTTAGCGACGTTCACAAGACTTTTCGTCGTCAGCTGCACCGAAGACCCGCGGGAACGACGTTGATTTGAACAATTACGGTATACAACATAAGAAAAAAAACTCACTGAATATCGTCCTTAATTGCACGGTTAAAAGTAATGACGAGAATGTGCAGAGAGTCTTCCTCTGAATATAGTTTTGCTAATTCTTCCACAAGTTTTTTCAGCACGAAAGTCTTCCCTGTGCCCGCAGCACCTTCCACCAATAGATCAGTAAAAAGGTCGGCCGTCAATAGTGGCGCTTGCTCTTTATTGAAAAAAGTTTCGCATTTTCTTTCTAATTGGTCGTTAGAATCATCCACGCCTCTTTTCCTATGGCGAAAATGATTTCCTCTGGCATGATGCCTTTCGAGGAACTTCGTCGCGATGACTAAATATTCTTGAAACGGATCCACAGTCTCTGCAGAAGTATTTCGTGGCACAAAAAATATATTGCTCCTGAACCATGATTTGAGATCAAATAGATCGTCCTTAAACAGAATGTGAACTCCATCTGTGGGCTGAGGATTAGTAGGACGGTAGGATAGTGGAAATGAAACTACTTTGAAAACAGGAGTGTTGGAACTATCTAGACCGAAGCTACGACGTAGTGTTGGAATTTTTCTTTCCAGTTGCTGACAAGCCTTTTTGTACTTGTTAGGCGATGCTTTGCACTCGATGACTACCAGGCCATGTTTTGTTACATAAACAAAGTCTATCTCCTCGCCGTCGACCTTCAGTCCGTGAAATACAAAACCAAACATTTTTCTATCGTTGGAATTGCCACAATAGTGTGTAATTAGGTCTCTTCTTTCTTCGTCTACCCTTTCTAATGCATTATAGATTACTCGTTCTGCCTTCGCTCCTTCATCATCCAACCCCTTCTGCATGAATGCACAAGGAACCATGAATATTTGAGCACTACTTTCTTTTTTCCATCCTTCGAAAGAAAGGAATTTTGAGAGCAAATCATGCGACCTTCGCAAAGGTCAGTCAGATGTACACATTTGTAGCAATAAGGTATTTCAGTAATCTGCGTGCAGCCAAAATTGCCCACTAGGGAATTTCGTCCGCGTTATTTTTTCGTGTCCATCCTTTGAAACAAATAAACTTTTGAACCCCGCCAATTATGTGACTTTCATCATTGTCAGTCAGATGTACAAGGCGTATGAAAAAAGACGACCTTTAGAAACTAGATTCAAGCATTGATTCGGGTACGAGATATCATTTTTCGTCGGTGTTTTTTCAGTTAACTGACCTCTGGTGTCAATAGCTATATAATAGTACCTTGCATTTTGACATGAACGCTTGAAAGGCGCAGTTTAAAAGTGATGGTGAACATTTTACGAGTTTTTGCCGAATCTCATCCGAAGCAACATTGCAGCTTGGCTGAGCTAGTTATGCAATATGTGCAGTTTTGTGACAGATAAAGCCAAAACCTAGACTCGGGCTGCCGCAGGTAGCTCGAGTAAATACTTACAACTTTAAGTAAAATCGTTTAAATCTAATTCTCTGAAGTTAAAAACTCTCGAGGAAAAAATTTGGTTTCAATCAAATTAGTATTCTTTTGCAAAGATGATGGTGGACGTGGTCTTTTGGAGTGATTGTGTAGTTAATACGCTGTTTTCTCCCTCAAGCACTGTTAAGAAGTCGACCGCTTGATTTCTTCGCGCTCACGTTGTGCGCTCTCGACCGCTTGTTGTTATAATTTCAATGCCAAAACCACGCAATAGTAATCTGTACAGAAGAGCCACTTGTGTCGGAATAACGGACGGAACCTGTGAAGTGCTTGTAACCACGCATATCGCATTACGCATGGCGTCTGCCATTCTCTGGCCAGTCAATCGCTTTTTCTAGCCAGTAAACACACACACGTGGCTAGTCCGCCGTTACTGTGGCGAGTGAACTGCATATTTTTGCATAAAAAATGTGCACACGCTACATGCTGAGTGACCATTCTGTATAGACCTTTAACCCTGCTTTCCACTAGGCCCAATTTTCGGTGCGGGAAATAAATCTAGCAACGTGATTCGTTCGCTTCGCAGCGAAATATACTGCTAGCCAATCAGTTTGGTAGATTTATTTTCTGCGCAGAAAATTCCGCCTAGTGGAAAACCGGCTTTAGTCTGTGGCCAGAACACTACGCTAACCCACGGGTTCATAAACATACATATTTAGATAGAGTTTTGTTGCGCAGTTTTTGTTTTTAAACAGTGGCGTAGGTACGAATTGTTAAGAGGGGGCAAAACTATAAATTATCCGACAACTGGGCGTGGTCTAAGGAACGGGGTTAAAAGGTGTGGCTTTTAAAACCTCTGTACAGATGAGCTTCATCAAGGAATGAACAAGAATAACATCTTTATTACATTAAATATTTACATAGATGGCCATATATGTTTGCTACAAAAAACCGGCTGCTATTTTCAAATCAACCAGGGGCGTAAGAACACTGTTATTTTCGAGAAGTTATATTTACTCGTATAGTAAGATTAAAATGACTCCTGCATAGGGAGTTGCTTTAATGGGAGTTGATATAACTCCAAATGAGCATTGAAATATCACCTCATTGCCGGTAAAGCGTTCCTTTTAACTTTTATACTGGAGTGACAGAAATAAGTGTATTTTAACACTTTATCCTGGGTAACATCTTACTCTATAAAGAGCTGAATATAAAAAGAAAAGTACAGAAATTAAATGAACTGGTGCTCAGGGTATTTTATTCACTTTAATCACTTCAAGAATAGTTGATTGCAACGACACATCATTCACCCTTCAACTTCCTGCGTTCAGAATCATACAACTCAAAAGTCTAAGTGATATCAAATATAAATTATATTTATTACTCTTCTTTACAGCCTCGTATGATTGTATTATTTTAATACTGGTTATTTTTGAGTGTTCTTGCCAATCTTTTTTTTCAAATTTACCTTGAAATTTCAACAGCCATTTAGTTTGCTTTGTTTGCCAAATATGGAAAGGTTTACCAAATAAATGGAGCACGTGATATAAGGTGGACTCTGTTTTCGCGCCCGACAATTTTCTTTTCAAGCATCGCCGTCGTGTTTTTCAAAAACAGCAAGTTTATTTTTTAATTTTTGGATCTTAACAACTTGCTAAAAACTCATAACTAACGAAAAAGCTCTCAAACAGGTAAGTGACCATAAAAGATTAGTTTTTTAAAGTTTATATCGATTTGTTGCCATTTTAATATACTGTAAAAAAATATAGAAAACAGAAGCTGAGGTACAAACAAAACTCTACTACCTTCTCTATGAATGAACTGAAATCCAACTGCTAGCCCTTGATATACACTGACTAGTGAAACGATTGTTCTCCTTTCATAAAGATAAGGCTAGATAAATTAGCTTTATTCAGTCGATCTCAGGCCATTTTGACCGAAGACTTTATGTGGACATGCATGATGACTCTGCCTCAAAGTTTTCGGTACTCCGCGTCTGTACCTCGTTAACGAGTCATTTATCTCGCCCTTGTAGATTTAAAGAAGAATGAATGGCGACCTAAAAGATGCTCTGCCTGGAGTTAGAAAAAACGTTGTTGACATGCTTGAAGAAGACGAGGTTTGTTTGCTGCCAAAACTTTTGCATGCTATGAATAATTTGACAAGTTTGATGATCTAGTAACGTCAAGGAATGAGTCAGGCAAAAGTCTGATTTCCAGAATGCATAATGGTATTTTTTTTTGGTCATGCTAGTTTTTTTTCCCAGTCCTCTCCACCAACTCACAGCAGGAAACTTTTGCTTTGTGGCCTCACCTCTTGTCAGTATAACTCGAAAAGTTTCCGAACGCTTTCTGAAGTTTTCCGAGGAATAGTAATATTTCTATCCGCAGCGTACAGCAGTATGGTTTGATGCAAACAGTGGAGATTACAGTACAGGGAAAATGGTAATGTATAATATGTGATAAAGCTTTGCATTTTTTTACTTCTGCATTATGTGAATAAATGATAATGCCCTTGGCAGTACGTGACCTTGTATGATATCCTTTCTTGCATGTAAGCATTGCTGATTTACTGCAGGTCGAATATGTTGTATGGATGATATAATTGCAGGCAAGTTGAAATTTTAACTATAAATTATTTTGTTAATTCTTTTTTAAAGCTGTTGAGGAGGCAGCTGCAGTATATCTTCTGCCTCACCTCCTAAAAGAAAAAGGTGGAAGTGCAGAAAATTTTATCAAACTATGCACGGTATGTTAGCATTTATTTCAATGGAATTTTCAATTTTTATGTATTATGTGTAGCGTAGATTTTTACCGAAATCGTTTTTTCCTATAGATAGGATGATGAGTCTATTGAAAAGGCTATTGAAGAAACAAAAGCCTCTCGAATAGTTGGCTCTGCAGAATTTTGCACCAATGCCTATACTTCTGTTAGGCGACACTGGCAAGAGCAAGAGGCCAATAAAGAGTGGCAGTAAACAATTTTATTTCTGCACTTTACTAAAGTACTTTATATTTGCGTTCAAATGTTATGCATACTGTATGTTTAGATGCACCCATTGCTCATTGTTTTAGTTGTTTTTATTTATTGTAAAATTTCATTATGTGTTTTACTACTAAAATGTCGTTTATTGTTTTTCTATATTGCTTGCGTTTAATTAGCAGGATTAGATTTTATGTACACATATGTGCAACTAAAATTTGCTCTGGTTACATTCATTAATGTAAAATGTCTTAATTCTATTGTATGGACTAAAAATGACCACCTTACTGAGTAACGATAACTCACTAAAGGATTGTTATAACTTCAAAAAGACGTTTTCTAACTTTTCTCCTATACTTGTTTTAACTGCCATCTTGGAATTAAAGATAGGAGTTAAAGTGACCCCGAAATTGGGTGTTATTGTGAACCTAATGTTGTGACAACGTTTCTGGAGTGATAGTAACTCCATTTAAGAGGCTGATATATCCCAAAATTGTAGTTGTTGTAACTCTACCGTGGTAGTCATTACAACTCCAAGGGCACGGTTACTATAACTCGATTGTTGTGTTGTTATAACTCCACAGTAGAAGCTATTTAAGCTCCAAAATTAGAGTTGAATATAGGGGTTAAAATGACCCCCAAAAAGGGTGCTATTCTCAACCTAGAATTTTAACTCCAAATTTAGAGTTGATACAACTCCTTCAAAATAACAGTGAACCTTCCTGTGATTGAGGGGGCCGACTCCCACGAGACGCCACTATGGTTGGCGCTGAGCGCGAGAATTTTGAGAATTTGAAGGCTATAGATTGCCGAAAATGACCGTTTTCAAGCACTTTTGCAAATGCATAAACTTCATTTCAGTCATGTTCAGGGCTATATATTGTTATTGTTCAACTACTATTAGCGACTCGAGCAATCGAGGTCTTAATCTAACTTAACTGAAGCTGCCAAAAAGACCCGTCTACGTTCATTGCAACTTGGAAATTGCTTGATGATCTTAATTAATTTTGAGTTGAGTGAATTTTGGGGAGGCCAAAAGATACCTCGGCCACCCCACAATTAATATTGGGGGGGGGGGGCGCTGCAGCACCTCAACATTAATTCCTACGCCCCTGAAATCAACCAAGTGTGAGGAAATCGTAATATGCTAGTATATTAACAGACAAGTTCAGGTATTATCAAATAGGTATTTATGGACAATATGGTCTACACCGACAACACGTGAAAGTTTTTCTCGCATTTAGGTAAGCCGTTGCTCACTATTAGACCAGTGTAAGATATTTAGTGACAACGTACAGCGCAGATGCCGCAAAAAAAACGAAACAGACATCGCATTTGTGTCATCTACTATTAACTCTCTTAGTAAGAATGGTTCTAAAGTACAAATATATTTCGTTTATGTTATACATACGAACAATTAATTACTTTGCCAGTTTGCTTCAGAATTTCCGACAAACTCCCAAGTTTTCCAATAAACGACACTTAAAACGTCCAATGAGGGGGGGAGGGCAGCCACCACCACCCCCCACCCCCTTACCCCCTGTAGCTACGCCACTGTTTTTAAAAGTTATTTAAAATTGTGGGGAAAGAAAAAGTTTGTGCATACAGCAGACATTGTATATAATGCTAATGGACGTGGCTGTCAATATTTTCCGCATTCGTACGCTCAGCACAACTCAGGTATTGATTGAAGTTATAACAACTGGATAATTTCTAAAGGTCTTATTTTTTTATACACCCTGTACACAAGACGTGTACACATAGCTGCATACAACACCTTTACACTACAGTGGAACCCCGCAAATGCGACAAACGTAGGGCAAAAAATTTTGGTCGCACAAACGGTCGTAATGACATTATGCCAAGCAGGTCATACTTCAGGTAAAGCTATAAATATAACATATGCATAGTCGACCAAAGACCGAAAGCTTTGCAGTGAAAAATACGTGATGTACCCTCAAACTAATGCTCATATTGTTGTTATCGCCATGCAGAACTACAAAAATCTTATCACTTTTATATAGTTGATTACACGTAATAAGATTTTTATAGTGTTGCTTGGCGAAGACAACAATATGAGCCTTAGCTTGAGGGTATATCACTTATATTTATTATTGCCAAACTTTCGGTCCGTTAACCCGGATGAAGGTCCAGATTAACGGACGGAAAGCTTTGTAACAATGAAATAGCTACGAGGTGTACCCTCGAACTAATGCTCGTATTTTTTAAACGTATTTTAACAACTGAACACAATTGACCACGACAAAAAAGATGGCGGCATGCCGATTTTACGATGACTTTTTGCACAAATAACCTTCTTTTGCGCTGCGAATATCAGTTAGAAGACATCGCCCTGAAGTCAGCAACTTCGTCAAACGGATGTTACGTTGCAGTCCGTGACATGAAGGTGAAAAACGTTATACTACTAATTTTTAAAAGAATATATTTAGAAAACACAACAAGTAGAGAATAAAAACAATCTTATGAAAAGACTTAGCTGTTTTGCAATAGAGTTAAGCGACTCTGACAAAATCCAGCTCGGCTTTGTCCCCACAGATACGTTCATAGGAAGTCCAATGAGGTCCATAAATAGGTGAAAATGACAATAAAAGATTTAATTTGTAAGAAATTCAATAAAAAGTTCTTTCTATTACCGTGAAAATGCTGAAGACGAAGTTCAGTCTTGCCACATATTGACAGTGACGTAACGCTATACGTATATTATTAGAATAGTATTTGGAAAGGATGGCAACTCTTTTGACGATATACATTAACATAATAACGTCGCACATATTGTTTTATGTGAAAAAAAAACCAAGAAAACCGTGAGTTAAATATCAAAAAATAAACATTTATACTCAAAAAACAATATTCCAAATAAAATATTTTAAAAAAACAAACAATAAAGCTGTAAAATTTGGCTAAACTTTTCACTATTTGCCGAAAAATTTGGTGAAACGATGCGGGATTATGAGGCGCCAAATGTAAACTAGGGATCCAAGGATAGTGCAAAGTTTCTACAGGCAAACGCTGATGAACACGCATAAGGAAAAGCTTTGCAATATTGCTTCATAGCTGACTTGTCACTTTGAATGTTGAAGTATTTAATTTTAGGAACTGTCGTACCGATTTAATTTTCAGAAGTGTTTGAACACTCTTTGAGCCAAAATACATCGCCGCTATACAACATGATTGTTTGACACCAGAACGTACAAGTTGCGATTAGAGAAATACGACATAGTCTTTGAAAATCGCGAAATATCTTCAACATTTGTACTTCTATACAAATCAAAGTCAGCAAATCTTATTTCACTGAGAAAAACTGAAATCCTCACAAACACTTGAGTGGCTAATTTTGTTCTACGACGGCCGTTTAGGCCGCGCGATCGGAGCGCACAGTTTGGAACATGTTCTGCTGTAGCCTGTAAGCGCTTGCTGTCGTGTGCACGCCAAAAAAGGCAGAAGTTACTCAAGTTTCTGCGCGTGGACGCGAGATCAGGAGTGGACAATCAACAACAGAGGATGTTCAAAACTGTGCGCTCCGCCCGCGTGGCCAAAACAGCTGTAGTGGAAAATGGCCTTAGCGTCTTGTTCACGTGCGACGTGTTTACAAAAGCTTTGCAACTGACATGTGGCACACATGAAAGTAATTTCCATATTTAGCGAGCCAATCATCCACTACGCAAGCGTACTTAACATTGCGCGCTTTCTGTAAGTAATAATGCTGCAATATATGTAAAAACCTGAAATGAGGGCGACCTTCATAGAGGATACAGAGTCTTTTATTATTTGAACCATTTGAACCGCTGTCGGTTGAAACATTCAGCTCTGGTTAAACCATGCGCTACGCACTTCGCATAATAGCATGCATGCGGCGGAATATTATCCTACCTTCTTGGTGATCAAAAGTCGACGACTCAGTGCACAGTGCAAGACTTAAGTTCGACTTACTATAAATTATGTCTTCATAAACACTCCAGCATAAGATGTTGTGTGCTTTGGTCCCTGAAGAATTAACTCAACTGGCAGTATGTCAGGACAGCGAAGTAAATTGTGAACAGTCAACTTGAGCTAATGACTGTGC
>JAOBYK010334245.1:0-40770 GCA_025434845.1 Phenganax subtilis | reverse complement strand
ATCAAAGTTGTCAGAATTGGTGTCTTCAACTGATTTATCTCTATCCTCTAGATTTTGAAACAGTTGGCAGTCAAAACGAGTATTTTTGTGAGAAAATTCCGAAAGTATTCAAGAGTGAAAATGAATATATTTTAAACTTCAAATGTCAAAAGATAACTTACAACATAATTTATGTCAAATGTGTGCCGTATTGTCGTACTGTTATGGGTCAACAAAACAAATGATTTACATTGTTAATGAAAGATTGCTTCATGTTGGTGATATTAACACTAATGTTTTGCATGGGAGTTATTTCACAAAGTAGCCTCCAATTAAATTACCGCACACTGCGGAGCACCAGTTCAAGTACAGTGCGAAATTTAGTACAAGCTCGGTATTTAGCATATCAAGGGATGGAATTATAAAATGCAATTTACCTGTTTTAGATAAAACCTGTATTTATAAGCTGTCCATTTTTCTTAATCTGGTAATTCCATCTTACGAACATGCATCATAATGTTTGTTTCAGAGTAGTTAATAACAATACAAGCTCTAAAAAACACAACTTAAAATCATTTACAATTAAACTATGTTATAACCCACAGTAAATGTTAATTGACAAAAAATTACCTCAACTCATTTTTCAATCCACAACTGAAGCACAAATTTGACAGAATTCTCATCAATAAATTCCACAATTGCAAATTGATCCATGTTCGGATTGGAACGGCAAGCTTTTCAATCAGTGTCATAACGTATGCCCTATCTGGCAACTAAAGTCCATTCAAAAGTTGAAATAGTCTCAAGTTGCAAATTCAAAAAATGACGTGTGCAAGACTTAACAGCCTTCATTTAAAGTGTTAATTTGAAAGGAAACTAATCAGAGCTCATGTAAGATAGCCAAGAAAACAAGAATATCATGGTGATGTTCAACAACAATTGCTTGTTTTATCACGCTACTTGCGGGCAACAATTTCAAAATTGCTGATTGAGCTCGAACCATATGTACACCAATAGTTCTGGAATCACAAGGTTTATTAAACAGTGCGTCAGAATGGTCATAAACTCTACAGGAGAATAAATTTTCTTCACTTTGAGTTTGAATCGTTTCCTTCACAACCACATATCAGGAAGAATTGTTAAGGATGTAAGCATTATTTGGAGCCTTTATAGAAATACAAGGAGTTTTAGGAACCCCACACGGATCGTCGTCAAAAGACTCACCAAGTCGTTCTACTATCTGGGCCAGTGGATTTTCACATTAGCAAACTTAGTGCTTTAGTTTTTGCAGATAATTATCAAAGGGGAAACCACTGCACACATCTAACGAACCATGATTTCTAGCGTCATCAGCAAAGTGTATAAGTGTGTGTATATCATACATGATGAACTCATCACCATACAGAGAAGAGGCCATGTCAACCAAATACTTCAATAGATCAGCTGCATAGCGTAAATGAACTTGACTAGTATGGGGACACACAACAACTGCCATAGCAACATTAAGTGCCAAAAAATGGTCATTCAAGTGATGCAGCAAAATATTCTTCAAAACTAGTTTTCCGCTATATAGAAGGAATTATCTTAGTTCAATTTCTGCTAGCCGGCATGGTTTTCGGGTAAAGCATTGCGGTATAAAGCATTTTATCATTGACCTGGGAGGCAGATATTCTGATTTCCTTATTCCCCCGTATCCATGCAAAGATAATTTTTTTCACCACGCGTAGGCAGAATTGATGCATATAGCCAACGGGATATGCTTTGATCATATCTATATTTAAGTTGCAGAAAGGTGAATCAGAATTGTGATGTTCTTCATTTAATTGTTTTTGAAATGAATGATCTGTACAAAGCAACAAGTTATTTGATTCTGGGTAAGTCGTTCTACCAATCCAAACACCGTGTTGAGCACACTCGTTACATCCAAAATAACCAGAATACAACTTTGCTCCTTTAATAAAGGTTCTAGCTGGCATATCACAAACAATACATCTTAGAGAAACATTGAGAATTTTTTCACCATATCTCACGCCTTGCTCCATTATCATCTTCAAGTCTACAACAGTATCATGCAGGAAGTCTAAGTAGTTAGGCTTAGACGTTCCGTAAGTCGAAGCAATAGGGAATATCTTATCTGGAGTGAGATTCATAATACCACATAAGATTGGCCATAAACTACCTTGACAGCTTTTGAAAAGAGCAATACCATCAATGTTCAGCCTGATCACTAGAGTATCGACAGTTTCCTTCACACTGTCTGAATAAGACTGGAAATTATTTAGGAGTGCTTCTTCCAAGGCGGAGTAGACATACTCCATCTCCGATTTGTGATCAATAGACACAGCCCTCGGTTTACAAAACATGATCTTGCTGTACTTGGCAATTCTGGGTGACTAGACCGTTTAAGTTATTTAAGAATACTATCAACTGCATTGTTTTTTACTTGAAATTGATTCACCCAAGTTACTAACTCATCCTTCACATCCCTATTGTCTAATCGATCAATATTATCTCATGTAAAGGGATTATCTATGTCACTATCAGACGAGTAATTAATATCGAAAACTGAAGAATGTGCAGGACAGTCATTTTCATCACTGTTTTCTCTGTTCAATCTTTCAGCATCAGGACTGTCATGCCTAGTTACTGGTCGCAATGTTATTGGAGGGGAATTTTTTTCATAATCAGTGCACTGTCACTTTTGCTGTAATTTGGAAACAAAATAAAGCACCAATTGGTATTTTCTCTTTTAAAGTGGCAAGTGTCTCTCCTTCAGTAGAAATATTTATGCTTACAGTCTGTTTGTGCATCAGTATAGCAATGTCCGGCAGGGTCAGTTTTAAATTGTTTGTCATAAAAGTATTATTTGTTTTTTTTCTCATTAGAAATCTAAACATACTTTCTTTATGCCTGCTGTTTGTCACAATATATCCCCTTAAACAAGTTTGATCCACAGGAATGCCAGATTTGTTAGAAAACTTTTGACTGTGATACCCGCTGTGCTTCTCACAATGGGTATCACAGTCGAAACAGAAAAACGTGAAAGATGGAAAACCAAATCGAAAAGGAATAAAATGCAGAAAAATCGGTTATACCATGAACTTCTCTCTCATTTCTAACTGGACTGCATGGCCACTTGAAGTTGTGCGCAAAGGCTAATAATACAACCTAAACTGCCATGGAACAAACAAATGAACTAATCTCGTAAGTGAATCTATGCACATGAAGTAAATACTCTAAGACACCATGCATACTTTCAATTCTATATTATCTATTACATTTTATAATAAAACCAAACAGAAAAAATGTATTATGAAGAATTTATGTTTATTTCTACATTAACTAGAATTGTGAGAGAATACATCAATCTGACTTTAGTCTACATTGACAGCATTACCTAGCGTTATTGTCCCTTATTCAACCCAGTTCATTTACGATTTCTTAAATATTTTGGCGTAGTTTTATGTGTTTGATATAGATGTTTTTTTTTGCATATTGTGTAAGCCTAAACACTGATACAGTCTGTAACAGGATGTGTTAATTTGTAATCAACAAATAGTAACTAGCTGCAAGTTGTTTTTGCCTTCTTGTTTGCTGTCAATATGTAAAACTTGCATGGAGTCTTACAGTCACCGTTAGAAACGAACAAGTAGTTTGAGGGTATACTCATTTTTTCCAGGCTTTATCCCTTTTTATGATCGGTTTTCCGTCTTTTCGGTTTCCCTGTTTCTGCGTTTAATTTATCCCTACTCTTGCCACGAGTTTTTTGTGTACTTTTGACATAGGCTAACATGAATATTAGCCAAATTAAAATTGACGTTTATCGCAAACTGCTATGCGCTAACAGCAAACTATAATTCATGTTTGATTATAATATTAACACAGGGGTGCCGGAAGCTACCTGAAGCGGCAGGGGCAGCAATGAAAAAAGGGCACTTTCTGCTTCATATCAATTCTTATATTCGGTAGTCTTTGGTAACATTTTTGTGTAGAACTACTTGACTACAATTTTTGTAACATTTTGTATGTAATATTGTATGACACTCTAAGTAAGTCATTTTGTTCGATAGCCTTTTTCTTGTCATAATGTTTCATCTACACGATGCATCTTATATTTACATACCTGGTGTTGATATTTGAATTATATTTAAGAAAACACAAAATCTGTTAACGCGAGTAATGAAAAGTATCATTCATTCAAATTGTTCGAAATACTTGCACGTCTGCTCATTTGCTTGAATGAAATCGTTAGCAATGCTGTAGGCAGAAACCTCGTCAATTCTGTTCTTGTGAATAGTGCTAAACATTCTGTTGTTCAAACTGTTTGCAGACATAGTTGACCGTAAGCACGATTTAATTCGTCACATGACGCTAAAACTTCTCTCAGTGGTTGCTGACCCCAAAGGCACGAAAAGATAAAAACAAAACAACTTGTCAATTTTGGTGAGACTTTCTTTGGAGCTTTGTTTCTTGTTCAATATGTCAGAGATGGGGGCAACTTTAGTAACTTTTCTCAGAGCAATGTCAGATTCCTTATTGAAAAGTTTGATATGCACTGGAAGTTCTTTGAGCTTGTTCTTCAGCTCTGGCAAGTCAATTTTCTCGGACAGAACGCCTAGCTTGTCTGCATTCTCAATCGATGAGGAACATTCTTTATTTGCCCATACAGCAGACAACTTTCTATTGCCTTCAAAACTTCTAAGTCAGGTTGGTGAAAGCGAGTCTTGGTGGCTTCTTTGATAGCATTAAGTGCTTCAAAATATATATGCCGTAGCTCTTTTTTCTCATCTAAGGCGACTGGTGCAATTAAAATACTGGAGTAGATTAGGTAGTCGGTCATGTAGATAGGAATGGTTCTCTTTCTCTTTGCTGAAGTCGGCTCATCACAGCGCTCCTCACGATTCATGTGTTGTTCAACACCGCTTTCATCATGCTGCACTCCAGTTATTTTCTCTGTTTTGATGGATAGATGCCCAAATTCTTCAGTCGATCTCATTTCCTGTAGAAAAATGCAATGTTTGTCAATGCTTGCTGTAGTATGTTTTGCCGTTTAGCATGCACTTCGCAACTGCTTTGAGTTATTCTTAAGCAGGTAAGCTAACTCATGCATTGCAACTAACTTGAACATTTCCGAAAAAGAAATGAGACGTTTTTTAAGGTAATTAAAAGTATGTGATGCATTGATACTCTTTCAGGCAGGATCCAACAGTTCCAAATCCTAGAAACTGGCCTTCATCATCAGATTCTAACAATCCTGGGGTTCCATGCTCTTCTTCAACTATAATATAGGTACACCTGTCAAATAATTTTTTACCTGGTTTTTGCACATCTCCCAAATGATTGATTGTAAAGTTCTCAGGATCTGGGCTGAGGGAACCAACCCAGTCATACACAGCTACCATGCAAGCAGCTTTTGGAAACTTTCTAGATTGCAAACCCATTGTGATATGTTTAACCTTGACAGTTAAAAACTCACCATCAGGCTCTGGAACCACCCAATCTGCTCTAGCATTCTGAATTCTTTTTTTGCGCTTTGATTCTTCATTCTCTTTTTCATGTGATAGTGCTTTTATTTCATCTGCATTCAGTGACTCTTGATACTCCCTGTGTTGTTCTGATAGAAGAGACTGCCTCTCGACAGTAGAGCCAATCAGTGAAGTTTCTTGATTATGGGATACAAGAGAATCCCTCTCAACAGTGGAGCCAATCAAGTGAGCTATTCACAATGCTCGGAATGACGCACGAGAGAAAAATTGGACATATTGTCATACACAGTGCATTTAGATAAAGAAGTATAAGTCCCAAGGGGCCTTGGTAGCTATAAATAAGGACATTCTAACTGCATTTCCCACTTCAAATTTGATCAAGCGCCCAGGCAGATAGCGGCGGCGATTACGGGATCCACCACGAATTTCAGAATATCCTTGATGAGTATAGTACAATGGCCGAGCAACCGCAGATGCCAGTGGCACCAGTAGTGGAACAACAACCTGACGGAGATCCAGCACATGGCCAACAAGTTGAGAATGAAGCCGAGGACATTCAAAATTTACAGGTACATTGGTACACTTTTGTCATCTTTAGTTATTTTGTTCATTGGTGCATGTCCTTAGCTGTTTGGATTGCGGCGCAACTGAATATCTGTTCAAACCACATTGGTCATACTTTAACCCTAATTCGTTCAGAGTGTAAATCCTTCAAGAATACAGATCCTAAGTGGACACTGAATTCATGTGTCATTTTCGTCGTAGTGATAGGAGTTTTGTCGGCAATAAACCGCCTAATAATTACTGCCCAGATTTATTATGCTCTTTTACGTTCGGGAGCGAATTTGTATATTGAATTTTGTATATTGATTCTATTCTACTCGTAGTGTCTGTGAAATTATTTAGTTGGCAAGGGACAGTCTAAGGATCACTGACGAGCTTTATTATGCTTCATTTTGCTCTACAGAGAATTTTTATATTGATTGTGCACAGCACGTTTATATTTGACTGGTAGTGAAATGATTTAGTTGGCAAGGGACCTCCTAAGGATCACTGACGAGTTTTATTATGCTTTATTGAGCTCTCCAGAGAATTTGTATGTTGATTGTGCACAGCATGTTTACATCTTAGTCGTAGTGAAATGATTTGGTCGGCAAGGGACCGCCTAAGGATCACTGACGAGATTTATTATGCTTTATTGAGCTCTGCAGAGAATTTGTACATTGATTGCACGCAGCATGTTTACATTTTACTCGTAGTGAAATGATTTAGTTGGCGAGGGAGCATCTAAGGATCACTGACGAGGTATATTATGGTTTATTGAACTCTGCTGAGAATTTGTATATTGATTGTGCACAACATGTTTACATTACTCGTAGTGAAATTATTTGGTCGGCAAGGGACCATCTAAGGATCACTGGCGAGGTTTATTATGCTCTATTGAGCATTGCAGATAATTTGTATATTGATAGTGCACAGAATGCTTATATTTTACTCACAATGAAATGAGTAAAATTTCATGAACTTCAGTCAAGATATACGAGAATATATCATTTGGCCAGCAAGGGACTGCCTCATGATCACTGACTAGGTTTGTATTGATTGTGCATAGAGTGTTCATATTTCACTTGTAGTGAAATGATGTGGTCGGCAAGGGACCGCCTAATGATCACTAACAAGGCTTATTCATGTCCTCTTGAGCTTCATAGAGAATTTTTATATTGATTGGAGTGCAGAATGATTAATTTTACTCATAATGTAATGAATTTGCTCGGCAAGAGTCCACTAAATGATCATTGATGAGTTTATTATGCTCTATTGAGCTCTGCGGAGTATTTGTATTCATTGTGTAAAACGTTTAATATTTTACTTGTAGTAAAATAATATTGGTCAGCAAGGGACCACCTAATGCCCACTGTCAAAGTCTATTATGTGATATTAGCTGTAAATTGAATTGGTATACTCATTAGGCCATGAATGTTTGATATTCTGCTCGCGGTAAAATCACTCTCTTCAATCGGGGCTCAAAGCTAACTAATGCGGTTTACTATTCTATCTTCAGTTCTGAACTGAATTTGTATATTAAATTGAGCACTGAATGATCCAGAGCAGTCCGACTAATACTTAGATTCTCGAATCTTGAATGGCTCTGGTTTTATTTACAGGCACTAAACAGAAAATAATGCTGAATTGGAAGCCAAAGTCCAAACACTGACTGGCTCGTCTGTGGACAGTTTGCTCACAAAAATGCAAAATCTGGCGTCTCGCCGGAGTGCAGAGTTCTCTCGTTTTGAGGCAATCGACCTTCTTGAGGCTATCAAGAATTCCGCGCAAAATCATAATCACCTGAAGGCTAATTATTATAAGTTAGCCTATGAGACACTTCAGGCGAAGATGAATGGCACTTCGAATGAAAAATTCCAGGCATTTCTTATGCCTCTTTTGGGTGATAAGGATCACGAGAATATATTAGACATCGTGGCTAAGGTAGCGAAAAATTCCAGACGTTGTCAAGCAAGGAAAAATGATTTACCGCGTCAGTGGGCTGGACCATGGTATCAACCTCTGAGATGTTATTATTGTCAACAGTGGGGACATACTAAGGCTACTTGTTTTAAGTTGCGGCGAGATCAGGGCCAACCGTCCAGTTACAATGAACAGCAAAGAGGCACAAAGTAGCCCATTAGTTGTCTGCAGCTACGCGGAAGGCTCACTTCTTATATTTTTCATAATGACGTCTTGCTGAACATTTTAGCAACCTTGACTTTTGCCTGTAACGTTTCTTATTATAGTGTTATTCTAGCTACATATAGGCTGTTTGCGACAGTTCTTGTTATAGCACCTGTTATCGAATGTTTCTGATTTCACCTGCTTTGGTTGTTTGTATAATTATACTGCATTCCATTTAATTTATTCCTCATGCTATGGTAGTCTACTATATAGTTTTTGGAATTATGTAATCTCCTTCCCCTTTTGTACTTAAGCCATAATTATTTTCCTATCTTTCAAATAAAGTGTTATATGAATTTCTACTGTACTGTGTTCTGTATATTATTCTAATACACTGTTTTGTGTGTATTTCTGGTCCTTCACTAATTGTCTGTGGGTTTTACCATGTTGAGTCCCTCCTTATGCGGACTTGGGTGGGTAGTGGCTGTGAAAACACAGTACCTCAATCAGCGCTCCTAGTTATGCTGGGTCGCAGCCGTTGCCCCCCCCCCCCGCTGGTCCGTGGGGCCCCGTATCTTGTCCTCTCGTTTTGTTACTTCCAAATCGTCCATGCTCGTCCTTTGTCCTTCACTTCCTTAGGCTTTGTTCAAATTAGCATAGGACTGGCAGTACAACTCCTCCTTTGATGATGCATTATTAGCCTCAATGCAGCTTCCACCGTGCAATATACGATGGATCAATTCGATGGGTGGCCCCATATGTACCGGCGGGGGGCCAGCGGCTGTTCCACTGGAAGTCATGACAAAAATAGCTCAAAGTATTATATTGCCAACAATACAGGATTTACGTTTTTGCGACCCCTCTAACTTCCGAGCTTGCAAATTACATCATCATGTTGATGAATGGGAAAAGCTTTTGGATGATGCCCTGAAACCTGAACGACTTCAGGTTCTTGAATGGATACATGCGAAAGTATCAGTTCCCAAATATTCTGTCCGTTCAAAGGTACCTTCAATCAAAAATCATATGACTCACCTCAACCACCTGTTTCCCACTTCCCCAACAACCTCTCTGGTTGACCTTTTGTTGAATTTATTCGCTCTACTCTGCTGGATAGACTCCAAACTGGAGCGATATCGCTCCTCGGGTGTGTTGGCAAAGTTCCTCCACCGCATATGATTTTGCCATTAACGGTTGAACCCACAAAACCCAGGTTATGTCATGATGCGCGCTTCCTGAACCTATGGATGACAGATGTTCCATTTAAGTTAGACAGTGTGACTCATCTTCCTTGATATGTTGGCAGGAACACGTATCAAACTGTTCTGGATGATAAATCTGGCTATGACCATATTTTACTGACGGAGGAAAGCTGCACTTACTTCGGTATTCAGTGGGGTGGGTGGTACTTTGTATATAACGCTCTTCCTTTGGTTGGAAAATATCGCCTTTCATCTATCACACGACTGGTCGTCTAGCTACTAACTTTTTTCGCTCTCTTGGCATACCTTGCTCCTTATATATCCATGATCGCCATAATGGTGAATTACAAGTGGATTTTTCCTGTGGTGCTTATGCTCAGTTACAAACAATTGACCAGCAGCATGTGGCAGCTGCCAATTTAGCTATCTTTATCGTTGCATATTATTTAATCCATTTGGGCTATTTTTTGGGTTTATCAAAGTCAATTTTACTCCCAATGAAAATAGTCCCGTATTTGGGTTTCCTCTCAGATTCCGCGTAGCAATCATTTCGTTTTATTCCAACTAAGAAAGAGAAATTCTTACAGTTGTTGCAAGAAATTTTGGCGCGATCAAGTTTGAACGTTAAGACCCTCCAACGCCTCGTCGGCAAATGTGTCTCCTTTTTTCTTGCTGTCCTAGGTGCACAACTTTTTACTCGAGGGATGAATCATGCTATCGCCAAGGGTTTGCGTGGTTGTTGCCCTATCAAAATTGATAACTCCCTCCGAGAAGAGCTACGACATTGGCTTTTTCTTGAAACATGGGATAAACCACTCCCCCGTGGAGGGATGAACGTCATGTGCGTGTTTCTCTCATGATGGATGCATCAGGATCTGGTTGGGGTGCGTCAGTACATTTAGCCGAAATCATCACTACGTCGGATTATTGGAATGACGAGGAAAAGAAGTATGATATTGTTACCAAGGAGGCTGCAGCACTAAATAAAGCCTTAGTGGCATTGGCTGACAAGCTGAGAAATACGTGGGTAGATGCGCAGATCGATAATATGGCCGTTGTGCATGCATGGCCCACAGGTGTCAAGAGTGTGTCATTGAATGCGATGTTAATAAAGTTATTTTTTACCACAGTTGACCATAATATTTCACTACATTTGACCTACATTGCCTCTTCCGAAAACTTAGCGCATGCCCCTTCTCGACGGCTTTCCACTCTTGACAGCTGCTTGCATCCTGACACATGGAAGATTGTGCAGGATCAATTTGGTGGTGGCAAGGGCCACACCATTGATACTTGTCCGAGTCACATTCACTACTTTCACTTTCATAGTGGGAACAAAAATCTAAGGGTGCGACATGTTTTAAACTCATACTCACCAAGTCTAGAAATATTTATAGTTTCTTTACAAGAATAAGCTTTCTTAATTTTTTCACAGCTGATTCCAAAACGTTTAGCAGCTTTGTTGATGCTTGGAAATTTTTCTTCCCATCCAGAACCTACGTGAATGCTTTAACTGGTATTGCTTTTGGCCACTTCATTTATTATAATGAAAATGTTTGATTTTAAATAAGTTTTCCAAGTGCCCATCCTCGGACGATTACCAAAGCACCCATAACAACGTATTGATATTCTTGCATTTCTTTACTCGGTCTGTAGTTGTCTTCTAATCTTGGTTCTGGTGTCCATTGTAATCTCGTCGAGTCCAACGTTTTCTTAAGCGTTTCGAGAATCTTATTGGTCGTGTTGATATCTTCGTTGGCATTGCTTAGTTCATGTCTCAATCTAGCGAGCTTGTTTTTTCTTGCGACTTCTTTCTCATACCAAACTTCTTTGTGTTTTGCGAGTTTTTCCCTAGCCAAATTATGTCAATTCATTTCTGCTTCATATCCGTATTGGTTCAACTTACTAAACAAAACTCCAGCACTGGCAAAGGCAAACACATTAAAAACTCCTCCTGCAATCGTAGAAGCCACTTGTTTATCGATTTTTTCTGGAATTATTTTCTTATCCTCAAAGTACTTTACGGCGATGGATCCTAACATGACAGCTCCTGCTAGTTTAAACGATCCTTGTATCGACTGTGGGGTTCCTAACGGTTCTCTGAATGTTTTCTTGCTCAACATCGACACGTCAACAGCAGACAAAGTTAATACACCTGCATTGTAGATTTGATTTATGTACTTTTTTGTTTGTGTTTGTTTGCCCATTTATTTATACATAAAAAAATGTTTAACTATAAAAATTAAACATTTTATAGAAGGCTCACTTTGTTTGCATTTAGTCAAAGCTGTCTAATTTTATTTCGTTTTGTTTAGGCTTACTTGCTTTGCTTTGCTCAGGTTTAACTTCTTCATACTTTAGTGTTGGCTCATTTTTAAATGTTGATCGTAACGTGTAACAAGCGGCAAAGATTGCAAGTATAGAAACTACCTCAACTGGACCATAACCCAAACGCGCTTCATACTCACTGCGTTTGTGTTTGAGTTCTTCTAGTCTTTTTTTTTTCTTTAGTTTTGCTTCTTTAGATATCGCTGCTAGCTTTTACCCCATTTAAGTTTCTTTGGATCTTTGAGTTTTTGCAGCGTAGAGATCATGTTATTATCATTCTGCAGATTAATGTTTGTTGGTTCACTCATTTATTACATAAAAATGTTTATACAAACACTTATACAAAGACTTATGCAAACACTTTTTTAAGTAAACGTTTCCACCATCACTGTCAAGCAAGATTCGTTTGGTGTGAACACGTTTGTCAACTTTTGAAACAAGATGTAAAACATTTTTATTTCATTGGTTTGCGGATTCTTGTTTTCAATCATGAAACTAATTTCCAATGGAACGACCTGAACTTCACTGGAGATGTTTTTCGGATTTTGTATGTCCACTTCTTGCATGTCGTAAGGTGTTTCCGTGTCATCGTTTAATAGAATGTTCATCACGTAGTTTATACGAAAACTAGGTAATGGTTTATCCACATCAAACGTATGATATAACAAACTTACTTTGGTTTTATCATTGATCATGCATGGTAGAAAAATTACGCTACTCGGATAATCCGTGTTGGGTGCTATGGGAACTCTATACGCATTAGTTGGATTTTTATAATAGAAATGGTATAAGAATTTGTTCATGATGGTCTTCAGAATTTTTACGATCAAACCTTCAATCTTATTCTCGAGATCTTTAATTTTATTATCAGAATCTTTGATGTCTTCCTTTAGTTATTTGATTCGTTTTCATAGCCATAGTACATACCCATTTATTATAACAAATATTTTGCAATAACTACTCCAAAAACCAGCATTACACCTGCGACTTCTAAATTCTGTGGACTATGAGTGGTTTCGTTTGTAGACTTTTCGACTTCAATCTTAGGTCATTTGAGTTTAAAGTTGGTCGCACTTTGTTCGTGCTTAGGTTCGACTTCGCTTTTAGATTTTTTATTCACTGCGTTCAAATTCTTATTTTTATCAAACTTCATCTCGTTTGTTGCTAGTCATTGTATTGTTAAACCCTTTGATCGGTTTTTCTAAGATGATCATGTTAGAAGGTATTAGAATGATACCAGGACCGATCACCATGTTCAAAACGACGTTGGTGTTTTTGATGGCGGTTCTCATACTGGACACCATCACCACAACATCGTCTTGTACAATTGTAGCTTGAACCAACTTTTGAAACACATCTTGCGTTTGTGAACTTTTTGCCCCTTTATTCTCGATAGACCATCTAGTGTTTGCTGGAGCTCCCAAAATCGAATAAACGCAAGACTCCGCAGCTTGTTGTACCAATTTTGTCCTAATGATGTTAAACCATCACTAGATTTCTTAATGAATGATTTCCAGTCGTTGTCCGATTTATTAACGATCTTATCCACATGGTCGTATTCTATTCTATTCATCCCCATATGTTTGTTGTGTTTTGGGAAAAAGTATCTTTCGTTTTTGATGTTTTCACGACCACTTCTGCTTACAAATAAGTCAATTCTTTGATGGGTGTAGGTTTTCTTATGTTTCCAAACGTTTTTTTTAGCAATGTGCACTTCTATGAGATTCATGGTTTCATCATCAACATACTCCTTCAACTTTTTTCGATATCTCAAAAACCTCTTCATATGATAATAAAAGTAAATTTTGCAATACTAGAAATTATCTCGGGTTGGTTATTCTTTGTAATATGTTCTATGCTTATTCCAGCTTTGTAACTTATAACATAGGCAGCAACCAAACTCATAAAATAAGGATCGTTCAAGTAGTTAACTCGAGTTTTTTAATATCGTTGACATAGTGTTCATCTTCTTTGAAAGAGTCTATATTTGTGCTCAAGCTCGTGTTCAACGTCTCAAAGTTTGATGAAAAGTAATCGTTTCCGTTCACGTGGATTCTGAATTTCTTTAAATCAAATTTTGAATTATGCATAAGTTTTAGTTTTATCACTGTTCCAAAATGATTCCACAAGGTAGGGGTGATTGGAGATCCAACCATATGTTGATTTCTTTGTTTGAAGTGCCTAGGAACTTCATCCATCTTGGATCATGTTTAAACTCGTACGTTTTGATATTGTATCGGAGCTTAGGTCTTGCTCTATAATAAGTCTCATTAAACAATTTTAACTCGTTTCCTATAGTTGTAATGCTATAACCAAAACTAAACTTAGTAAGATCAGCATTTGGATACTTCCATAAAAATTCTTGTTTTGCATCTTCCTCAGACCATGATTTTATAAGTTTTTCTACTTCTGGGTGGACTTTACCATATTTCCACTTGTAATAGTATTCCATTTTATTTAAAGAAAAATCTTTGATTTTCGTTATAATAAATGAACAAGTTCACAGTGTTTATCAAAAACAGACACAAAGAAGTCCACGTCAATCGAAACATAAAACTAAGCTCTGATTATAGATTGTTTGTTAAAACGGCTACAATTTTTGGAATTATAAAAACTAGGTCGTACATCATAACATCTTTATCCACAAAATAGAAAACGATGTAGTCGTGGATAAATATCATATACCAACAGCTTACTTGAACTTCACCGACTTGGTCAAAGAGCTCTCCAAACAAGGCATTAAACAATAAAAAATTCCTTATAAAAATAAAACCAAAATTTATTGTCAAACACACAAAATGGATTTGATGAAATTTGGGTATTTGATAGTATTTTCAAAAACAAATCCATGAAAGCAAAAAAATGGGTAGAAAGTGAAAACGAATCCAATATAAATTCAGGACTAAGATATGTCACGGTGAGTTGTGATGCAGTAGACAAATGTAAAAATTTTGATGCGACCAAAGCAAACTGAGAAAAATTAAGCTCCATGATCTTAACTTCACCTATTGTAGTATTGTTTGTATTCAGAACCGACAGATTAAGATCATCCTTTAATGCTCAACCTAACTATTTATACCAAATGTTGCATGCATAATGAAATCACATTAATAACTAACTATTAATAAAGTAAACTACACTACATCTCTCCCCATTTTAGATAAAAACTAGTTTGGTTTTTTTTTGAAAGTTTCTAAATCCTAATACCTAGAGTTAAATCAAGAAACAGACTTTAATAATACTTGGTCTAATAGATGTCACTCACATTTAATCACCATACCCAAACCTCTGCAGTTTTCATCTTGTTCTTTGCTATCTTCTCAATGGAGCACGCTCTTCATTCTGTTCTGGGTACGTTTGCTTTGTTGCAATGCAATAATCATCATCATCATCATCAGGAACAACTCCTATAGGGCTTTTAATCTTTTTAAAGAATGATACGTTATGCAATTATTTTAAAAGGTCCACTCTTGGCAGTGACTATTGTTCCTTTCTGTTCATCTACTGTAAAAGGTTTCGGACAAAATGGAGACGTGAACTTGTTCTTTCATTGCTGTGGAATTAGGACTATATCTCCCTTTTTCAAATCATTGCGCTTTGCATGTCATTGATGGTGGGCGTATTGTTTCATCACCATCTTCCTTTCATGATCTTGTCTGCGCATTCCATCACAGGTATATTGTAACTGGCTCTCTGAAAAACTCGGAAGGGGAATCTTCAATATTTGACTATTGAGAGCCTCAGAAGGTGAGATATTGGTGGTACTATGTGGAGTTGCCCTATATTGTCATAGAAACACGTACAGAGCTTGCTTCCATTTCTTATTTTCCATATGTGCCACACGGATAGCTTTTTCAAGGGTACACATCAGCAGTTCTACCATACTATTAGCCTTTGGCCAATACACAGTATTTTTTCGATGTTCAAATCCAAGGTAATTTGCAAATTGCTAAAATTCTGAGCTGCTAAACGGTGGACCATTGTTGGATTTCAACACAACAGGAACTCCTTGTTGAGAAAAGATGCTATGTAACTTTGGAATGATATCTTCGGCACTTGTGCTGGTGACAATTTTTGTTCCAGGAAATCTGCTGAATTCATCCACGACAACTGGGAGCAGTTCACTTGAAGGAAATAGGCCAAGAAAATCAACTGCAACTTCTTGCCAGGGAGCATGTGGTAGTGGTGTCATATTCAAAGGTTGAGAAGGTGATACGTTGCCAATAGTTGCTGCCTGGCATAGAAGGCATGACTTCACTTTTTCTTCCATCAACTTATCGATTGATGGGAATATCTTTCGCGCAATAGCGTTTTTGTCTTTACAATACCTTGATAGCCCATATGAGCCAAATCGATTGCTTTGCTTTGGAGGGATTGGGGTAGGACCAGACGACGACTTCTTACGAGGACTCCATCACAGACAGATAGCTTGTCCTTCACATTCACAAATAGTTTAACCTCAGGGTTATTCCAATTGTTGAGGGTGATTGCTTTAGCAAGCTGGCAGAGGCTTGAATATCTTTTGAGGTTTCTTCTTTGACTTCATCTAGTGTCATGGCTTTTGGGACGATGTGTTTGCAAAGGTAACGTACATAATTTTCCGTAGAATCAGTGCAAACAGAGTGGGCTGCTTCTGGGTGGCGACTCAGAAAATCAGCGGGGTTTTCTGCATCTTTTCCGGATCTGTACACGACTTCACACCAATACGGCATCAAACGTAATTTCCACCTATCAATTCGAGCTGACATGGGTTTTCGTCTTTGAAAATTCCTAGCAAGGGCTTGTGGTCAGTAATCACAGTGAACTTTACCCCATAAAGATATAAATGATAATGTTCTGCTGCCCAAACAGCAGCTAACATCTCTCTCTCTCTCTGTTTGTGAGTAACAAGACTCAACATCGGAAAGTGCACGACTTGCATACCTGATAAATTTGCCTTCTTGGGTTAGTAGCACTCCCAAACCCGTAGGACTGGCGTCAACAAAAACTTCAGACTGTTTGGATGGATCAAAATAAGCCATTATGCGATCACCAGTCAGTTCATCTTTGAGTTTTCTAGGCGTTCTCCTGCTCTGCTTGCCACTTCCAGTTGGTGTTCTGGTGGGTCAGAATGCACAGGGTTGCAGTAATGGATGAGTATTTGGGATAAAATGAGACACGTACTGAGTCATGCCAAGAAGTCATTTGACTTCGCTTTCACTTCTTGGAGGTTGCATATTCTTAATATCCTCAATCTTCCTCTTATCTGCTTGTACTCCATTTGCACTGAAAGTATGACAAAAGAATACGACTCGTCTTTGGCGAAATGAGCTTATCTCTTTATTCAGCGTTGCATTGTTCTCTTGCAAACAGAGGAGTACTTGTCATAGGTTTGCATCATGGTCTTTTTCACCTCGGCCATAGACAATAATATTATTCGATATGTTCTTACAACAAGGTAATCTGACGAGCATCTCTGCAATCACATTTTGGATGATTTCAGAGGCTGCATTAATAGCGAACATGAGTCATTTATAGCGCCGCAGTCCCACATGTGTGGTAAACGTAGTGATGTGACGACTTTCAACATCCAGCTTCAGTTGATGGTAGCCTGATGCTAAGTCAAGGGTGCTGAAAACTGTTGCCCCATTCAGGTCAACAATTAACTCATCAATATTTGGTATCAAATGTTTTTCCTTCTTCACAGCTTTATTAGCTTCTCGCAAATCTACATACAGACGAATATCTCCATTTTTCTTGAGACCACGACAATTGGACTAATCCATGATGTAGGTTTTTCTACTTTCTCGATGATATCAAGGCTCTCTAACCGTTGAAGCTCTGCTTCCCCATCTTTCCTGATGTGAAAGGGAATACGTCAAAGGTTTGGTGCTTGGGGGTGACTTCAGGATCAATATGTAACTTAACTTGCTTGTTTTTTATCTTTCCAATGCCCCTGAATAAATCGCAGAACTCTTCCTCAGGACGAGAACAGGGTAGGCTGACCGTTGCATTAACAGTGATCTTCAAAATCCCAAGCTTCTCTGCTGTTCGACAGCTCACAAGATTGCCATTGTTTCCCTTTGCAACATAAAAACTGGTTTCAACGCTTGTGGACTGGAACTGAAGAGTCGTTTTCACCATTCCAAGAATTGGTAACTGATGACTAACACCATAGGGAAATATATTTGACTCAGGCAGTGTAAGAGATATGTGAGCATTGCTCCATTTAAGCATAGAGTATGTCACTTCGTCCATAATGTTAACTGAAGGCCCAGAATCTATGATTGCTCATACAGGCAAGCTTTCAACAAGGATGTCACAGCATGGGGGTTGACTTTTGTTGTTGAGATTGTTCGATACAACAAAAATGTAGTCAGGATCATACAGTGGTGTTTCCGCTAGATTACAAACTGTCTGGTTGAAGGGCTTTGATGTGGGAGTGGACTTGCAGACGTTCACAAAGTGACCAGTTTTTTGGCAAGATCGGCATTCTCTAACTTTCACAGCACAATCACCTGTATGAGAGTAGTTGCCGCCACAATTTCGGCACATATTTGTAGAGTTTCTTCGTCGAGTGAATTGGTTCATTCTTAAGTTCTGAGCTGGAGCATTTTGTGAAGAATAAAATGACTTCTTTCCTCTTTTAATTGCATTGATATCTGATAAGTCTGATTGTTCCTTTTCAATGACCTGAGCTTGCTCTTGGCTCCTTTCTTTGGTTCGACCAGCATCCAATAGTTCTTTTAGAGTGGGATTATCACGTAAAGTTCTGCAGCATAATTTCTGTGATTTATGAAGTTTCTTTATGGACAAAATATCTGAAAATCTTCAATGCAGTTTACAAGCTATAGAAGCATGTCACATGCTCTTAAATATATTAGATGTGCTGCACAATGAAAAGGGCATCATAAATTCAAAACGTCTTGACATACAATTATTAGATAATCGCGTACATTTAAAACGCGAGGAAGTTCATTTGATATAAAACATGAGGAAGCAGAAATGAATAAGAAAATTATGTAAGTTCCAATAATTATATACCAAAATGTTCAAAATAAATGCACTAAAATCAGTGGCCTAACTGCACAAAATGGTGGAAGAAATGCAAATGCCAAACGGTTCGAATGTTTAGGGTATTATGCAGTCCATCTTAAATGCAATTAACAACCTGCCAAATTCACTGCTAACATGCGAGCAAAGTACTAGTTCACTAAACGATTCTGCTCAACCGTTCTCCTTGCCAGAAGAGGAACTAAATTCGCGGTTTCAAATACCGCAAGGGTTAAACCTCAACGCAAGGGTCACAACACCACATTCTGTCCCAAGGAGAACACTTTCATCATCTGATTTTAACCCCCAGCAAAACTACAACTTTCAACGCCCAAGATGAAAGAAATATCAGAAAAGGTCCGTGCAGGAGGGTGCTACTGTCACAAAATCCGAATTAGTTTATAAGGATATTTGTTTACTGACAAATCGTGAATGGAATCAAGTGCCACGTTGTTCAGTGAAAGCTAAGTTGGTGGAAAGAGGCTTATTTGTAGACGCATTTCAGCTAGATCAAAACTGGGGCAAAAGTCGTTTATATGGTGAATTGTTCTCTCTCTTTCAAAAAGTGTTTACATCCGAGGAAAATCACGAGATCGGGTGAGTTATAATTTATAAAATATTGCTAGTGGCAGTAACCTCTGGCCTCAAGGCATGTACAGTGTCTACACAATGCATTGTCTCCAAAGTTCAACCTTCCCAGCAGCAGTCATGCGTAACTGCTGTTGTTTTATGAAATATCAGCCCCCTCCTAGCTAATGTCTTTGATGGTATAATATTATGTTCTAATTTTCTTTGAATTTTCAATTGGACTTAAAAAGAATAGGTTTGAATATGTCAAAACCTCAGGTTCACACATTGTTCCAATGCATCTTTCACATGGAAAAACATGGACAGCCTGTGTGATTAAGCAGGTTTCAGGACAAGGGCCCATATACATAAGGGCCTTGGAAGATGTTTTTGATGACAACGTAAGTATACTGTAAGTACTGTCACATGCTTAAATTGACTATATCTCTTATAAGTTAGAATTGCAAATATTCGTTAGTTTTCTGCGCCCTTTTAAATTTATTGTACATATACTTTAATTTAGAATAAGGAGGAGAGTGACAGTTAGCAACTTGAAAATGTTTCAACAACCTTCATACTACCCAAGCCCTTGAATGTGGAAACTTGTGGAAGCCAGTCAAAAGAAAGTACCTCATTGGGATCAAAAATTGGTCATAGCTCTAGGTTTGGTTATTTTCAACCATGTTTGTTCTTTCTGTTGGTTTGTGTGCATGTGTATTAAGCTCTTTAATGATTGTAAAATTAAAAGTGACAAGGCTGATTGTAAGTGAATATTGCTCTTTTGTTTAGAAAAACCCAACAGTCTATGTCACAGTACATACTTTCTACTCAAGATGCAAATGGTAACTATATACCTGTAATGGTTTGTCTTGCAAGTTGTTTAATGTGCATTGATCGTTATATATACCTTTACAAGCTGTTGCTAATTTACAATCAATGTTTCCTGGTGCACCAGTTCAAGAGCTTGAACTTATTTTAAAGGACAGCCTAGATTTTGATCATGCATTAGAAGTTGTGCTACACAGATTTGGCGACAAAACCACTCCAAATCAAGTCATAACAGGGAACAGTCCCACTGGGGAAACAGAAGACAGTTGCCATCAAGATTTATATTCTGGTGAAACGGCTTCGTTACCATACAGTTCAGGTATGTATGACATTTTATAGTCACTTTTGCAGAATTGCCTCCATGTGTAGTACCATGAAGGTAAGGTGCACCCTCACCTCAAAGTGGTAAAATTGCCAGGATATTTGCACTAACTAACTGAGCTGTATCAAAGTTCCAAAGCACATATAATTATGAACTAAAAATGATATCAAACACAAGATTTTGCTTTTGATAGTATAAGTTTGAAAAAATTAAACGTATGATTGTCAAGTTGAGATAGTATCCTATTACTTTAAATTAGAATTTATAATAATGGTTTCTGTATGCCTGTCAATCTTTTTAGAGAATCTTGTTGCGAGTACTTATTTGGATGATGATCAAATATGGGAAACTACACTGTCATCCAAATTTCTTCACGATATTGATACTGGCCCCCAGTCACTTACTTGATTCATTTCATCTGCTGTCAATTCATTTGAAGATGAGCTGGACTTAGTAATAGACAGGAACAAGGAGATTCTGGAGCAAGTAGCAAGGAAATATAAGAATTCTAACTTTGATGTGACAAGACCTTTAAATGTTTCATTTAAAGGGGAAGCAGGATTGGATGCTGGTGGCCTCACTCAAGAATTTTTCCAGCTCCTGATGGATAGGATGCAGAAGAAAACCTCCAAATCCATTTCATTGTTTGAAGGTTGAAGTGATCACCTTTTGCCAATCCACAATTATGACCTCTTGTCTGGAGGATTCTTTATTTAGGCCGGCAAAATGATTTTACATTTAATTCTTAATAAGTGCCATGGTGTTATGGGACTGTGCCCAGCTGTTGTTGTATACCTAGTAACTGGTTCACGCACCGCGGCAGTAGAGCATATTAACCTAAATGATGTACCAGATCCTGTATATCAAGAACTATTAGAAAAGGTAATATGTGATGTTTGCAGGAATTGATAGTGTTATGTTAAGAATGCCCAAGTTTCCTTGCGCTTCTTTTAAAATTGCTTTTATTGCACATAATTTTATTAACATGGGAATTTCTTTTTACTATAGCCATCTCAGACAATTGTGCCGCCACAAAGTTTGTTAAGCAAAGAACATCAGAGCTAGTGAAGTTAGCATTCTCAGCAAGACATTTTGGACTTTCTACGATCGTCGTCACACAACAGTTGACGTCTATTGCTAAGCCTTATAGAGAAAATATATCCAAGTTGGTATCATTTTATAATCCGAGTAAAAAAGATATGGATCTCATTTTTGATGACTATTTAGGACACGTGACCAAAGAGGAAAAAGCTAATATTCGAGAAGCGTTGAAGAACATAAAATATGCAAAGTTAGAAATCTCATTGAGGTATCCTTATTAGCACTTTGTGGAATAAAAATGTATAACTTTTTATGGAAGTTATACATTTAAAGGGTTTTTCAAACCCGCTTCACGTTAACTGTGCTTTGAGTGTTTTTGAAGCCTCAACATTTTCTGTGGTGGTGTCATTGTAATCAAAGCTCGTGTTAAACCTAAGACCGGTTCCATTTCGACCAGTTCTAGAAGTACATCTTCAAGATTTATTAATTTTTATTTCTTTGATCGATTATCCAGGATTATTTGGATCTGGAATTAAACCTTCTGTACACTCCGTGTGAATACAATTTCCTATTTATTTAAAGCTTAATAATGAACATTTTTGACCAATTTGTTTTTGAAGTTGACCAACCCATCACTGATCACGAATATCTTACAAAATACATTTGCCGTCGTGGCTTTCTCTTTCACTTCTAACAATACACCATTTTGTGAGTTGACTAATTTCTTTCTACTTCCAACCACATGTTTATCTTTGATAGTTCTAAGATCCATGACCAAGGCGAACTTATTTTTAAAGAACTTTCTTATTGTCATCTTGTCGCTCGCTTGACAATTGCTTCATTCATTCTTAAACAATTGCTTTGCTTCCGAGTATAAGTCTGCTTTTTGTATTCTTGACTGTACACTTGATTAGGAACTCCTTCTCTAGTGATCTTAACTGATTCAATGTTTGGGTAGACATATTCTTCGCTGTCTGTAATAGTTTTGTTTCTAAATAACATCACGATCACCGCCATACTCTTTTGTGGTAAGTTGACGGTTTCATTTACCAAAGTTGAGGCTTTATCCCACTCCACGGTTTTCATCAAAGTCGCATGTTCAAAACTTAATGATCTTCCAACGTCATATCTAAAAAGCGCTTCTCCGGCCAATGTTTCATTGTTGATTGTCTCATACTCTAGTTTTATGTTTTCTAAAGTATATCCAGCTACGCTTTCACCACTTTGAGCGACCATGATTTTATCCACACTGGAAAGTGTGACTTTATATTGAAGATTATGACCCTTATCTAATTTTATTTTTTGTTTTGATCGTACGACGGAAGAAACTAGAGCATCCGAAACTTTTTGTGCATCTCCACTTTTGGCTTCACCATCATCACCAGAAATTAATTTTCTCGTGTTCTCGTTGGCGATTTGAAACTCTGGTCTTTCATTTTGTACATGTTCTAGTAACCAAAGATCTTTGTAGACTTCCAATTCTGTGTGTCCCGTGCTGTCTTAAATGGTTTCACCCCCCACGCTCACACTCAGTTTTTCGATAAACAGTTTTCTGAGTTTGTTCAAAAACCAAGACTTGACGTTTTTGTTTTTAAAATCGAATCTCAAGTTCAAGCTGAGGGGTATGAAACAAGCATCCAACTTCAACCTCGGAATATCCACGTAAATTTATTCTTGTGGATTTGCCTTGTTTGGATTAAACGTAATGACGTGTTTTGTCCTGACACCCTTTGATGTCGCTCATTTTATGTTTTCTAAAACCTGGGGTTAGATGTATATGTTCCATTTATTATATATATAAAAAAAATTTCATAACTTACTTCGTCTTTAACTTTTTAATCTATTTTCTATACTTTTTATTTTCATATATATCGTACATGAACCAAGTCAACGCTAATGCTAAGACCCACAAGTTTTCAGCTATAAAGCTCACCCCTTTTGCACCCCATTTCAAAATACTACCAAGAACATTTAACACCATGGCGGCAATGGGTCCAACTTGTTCGTTTAAATTTGCCAATGCTTTTGCAAACCTACCAGTAGCATGAGCTCCTCTTTTGACAGCACTTCTCGCATTGATCATCACTGTCATTATTATACCTGCAATCCCTATTGCAACACCACTTAACGCCACTAGATTTTGTCTTGCCCATTTTTTAAACTTTCTAAACGGTTCATGTTGTTTAGTTCGACTTTGTTCTCGATGATCTCACTTGTTTCCGGTTCTACGGTTCTGATATCATTTTCTAATCTTATTTTATCAGCACTGAGTTTAGGTATTTTTTCTAACATATCATGCATGGCTTCTTTTTCTGGATTTGTTTCTTTTAATTTTTCTAATCTCAAATGATCAGCTTCTTTTTCTAAGGTTTCTAGTTTTTCTTCTGTTGTTTGCGATTCAGGCATGTTTAGATATCCACGAGCGGTTCTTAATTCTTGGGTTGTTAGTAATGGTTCTTTCGTTTGTAAGTCCTCAAACATGCCGTCGATTTCATTTTGTAGTTTTTCTATAGTCTCTACTTACTTGACTCATTATTTTATTTAGGCTATTGCTACTCATCGTTTCTAGTTCTACATTTTCTTTGATTTGTGCTGACGATGTACCATAATGTTCGGCTTGAGCTTTTCTGGACAACTCTTTAAATCTATTTATGGCTTTTTGAGATCTTTTATCTCTCGAGTAAACAAGCTCACCGTTGTTGTCTTTTATTATTATCTTTTTTTCTTCAAACCCATCCTCTATGATGTTTCCTCTTGCACCTAATCTTACTTTAAACTTTTCTACAAGTTCCTTAGAATGAGGTCCGTCTTTTTTGACGATGTTGTGTCTTAAGAAATTTAATAAAAAGTCTTTTTATCATTCGTTGCCGCCCTTTTTACATCTGCAACGTCTCTTCCCGGATCAGGCATATCAACATCATCAAATGTATTATTCCAATCCATGTCAGGCTGTATTGGTTCTACCGGTGCAACATCAACATCTGGCTCAAGGAAGGAGGTTTCTTTGAGTTCACGCTCTGCTTCACGATCGTAGTCTTCTAACAAATCGGTCTCACGTTCTATCCCCACGTCATCGTCTATAACATTTTCATCTATATCTCTAAACTTATTCTTTTCGATTTGATCACGTTCGCAAGCAAAATCATCATAGTCGAAATTGTCAATATTTCCATTTATTTAAAACGGATTTTTCAAGTTTTTGTGTCAGATTTTTTAACCCAAGAGCTGTGCTTACTATCATACCCTAACCATTTTACTAAAGCTTTATCACCACGAGTTTTCAAGACTTTTTCTACTCTGTAAACATCGTCCTTCTTGTCCATGGGTGAGAGTTCCTCCTCATAGAATTTCCCTAATATAGTTTCATTATCTGTTATGTCTTTATTTCATACGTGGTTGGAGCACCTCTGAAAATTTTTGAGATCTTAAATATTTTTCTTTAAAGTTAGTATTGTATCCTTTTTCCAATATATTTTTATATCTGCTTACTCTAACTCTATCACCTATTTTATACTTGGGTAAAGGATTCTCCAGTCCAATGACCGTACAAGGTCAGCCAAACTTGCTTAGCATTATTTTTGCTTACATCAGCAGGTTTTATTAAAATAGTGCTGCGTTTAGTATTATTATAATTATTAACAAGCTCTGGTAGAACATCCAACCACCTATAAGTTCCTTTAGAGTAAAAGTATTTCCACATGATCATTTTTAAAGTACGATTAAATTGTTCAACGATGGCTGCTTTTTTATCAGACCTTGTAGAGAAGTATTTTATTTCATGGTTTTCTAGTAGACTTTTAACACCCACGTTGTAAAATTCTTTACCGTCGTCAAACTGTAACACGTCGACATATTTTTCAAACCTAGATTTAAACTTTTCTAATAGTTTTTCTACGGCTTCTGTTGTGTGCTGAGTATCTTTTTTATGTACTGGGATAGCAAATGCAAACCTGGATAATATTTCTACGGCTGTGAGAATCCAATTGTAACCTTCGTTTTTATATCTAAGCTTGCTCATGTCCACGAGATCTAGTTGTATTTGTTCTGCAAGCTTGTTAACATAAGTTTGACTAAATTTATGTTTTCTTACGACTTTTTTGTATCTCGTGTAGGTGTCTTGGGTTCTTAACCATTCTTTTATTTGTTTTCTAGTAATGTTTGAACCATCTTTGAGTGCTCTTCTATAAAGTGCTTTGATGGATCGATAACCTGATTTTGGATCATAGTATAGATTTCTAAGTTCTTGTTCTTTTTTAAATAGCTAGGACCATATTTAGGCTCGCTCACTTTGCTCATGCTTTATTGTATATAGATATCTAACAACACCAAACCTATGTCCACACCAGCTATGTTTACACTTACAGAAAAGTTTAGCTCGTTGTAAACTCCATTATATATTTCTGTCGATGATTCTACATCTTTGTATTGCATTACGGATCCGTTTAAGCTTTGTGTCGTCGTAATAGGTAGATTAACGATCGGAGAGCTTAGATTTCCATTCGTATCAAAATTCTTACATTTGTGCACGGCGTCGTAATTGACCATGACATATCTAAGTCCAAAGTAAATATCAGCTTCATTGTGGCTTTCCACCCAAGTATTTTTGTTTATGAGTTTGTTCTCAGAAAATCGTAATAAGAGTCCAAACTTCATCAACTTAAGATTATGTTGCTGACAATAGATTTTTGTTTTATTAACATAAGGAACTTTTTCCAACTTAATATTATGTTTTGTAGGCTCTTTAACCTTGCCATCAAAAGTTAAATAACCCGTTGGTATGCGAAGCTCATCTATGGCTCTATTGTTTTCTACTTTCTTGATGAAATCGTTGTAGTTTTAATTACGTTCTTATAGTTCCAAAAAATAGTCGCCATCTGAACGAATAGTCTATCACCAGAGTTTACTTTTATGTTTTGATCCAATTAAACTTCTTTATATTCATCTTCAATGAATACGATTAGCTAGTTTCATTTATTTAAAAGATTTTTTTCTTAAAATAAATGGATATTTATTATGAGCAAAGGTATGGTAGTAAAGCAAGAAGACTTATAGATGCTTGGTCAAAAGAAAATGCAAAACGAGAATTACTTCAAAAGTATCCCCCACGCCGATCTGTCAAAGTTCGAGTTTGGTTATAGTATTAAACCTATAAAAAACAGCTTGAAGTTATTTAACAAAACTTATTATATAGAGCAAGACCTAAGCTTAGATATAGTATCGAAGCGTACGATTTTAAACACAACCCCAAGTGGGAAAAGTTCTTAGGTATTTCCAACAGAGAAATAAATGAGCAATCAGATCATTCATGGACTCCAGCTTCGTGGAATAATTTTGGAACCGTGAAAAAAGTAAAACTTGTGGAGACGAGCGAAGTGACTAAGTTAGACTGTAAAAAAATTTAGAATCTATGTTAACAAGACTGACTATTTTACGAGCAAATTTGATGCATTGGACAACGAGTGGACCACCAGCAAGAGAAGCAAGGATGTTAAAATGCTATGAGACCAACCCTTACTTTACCAGTTTGTTAGCTGCTTATGTTATTAGTTACTTAGGATGTGTGACCATAGAGCACATTACGAGGAAAAAGCAACCCAAAATCATTTCTAGCATGGCAAAATACTACTTCTATTACCACATGACACGATTTCTTTGATACCCCGAAAAACCTGCAAGATACGTTGATGATGACGTCATAAAACTCGTACAAAGCAAAGCACCTGTTAAAAATGTTTAGGTGGACAACTGCAAAAAAGTAATTTGCGTGGACTCTAAAAAATTTTGTACTTTGATTACCTACTTTTTAAAACACCACGAGGCCGTGTGAGATATGATTAGAAACTATGAATACGACGTTGGAAACTACAACACGATTCAAGGGATAAAGTATCAGAAAATTTCCAAAACCATCGACAAGTCACCCGATGATTGGAAGCTATTCATCAAAAAGTCTAGCGATGGACTGATAGAGCTTGGACAAAAACTATTACAAAAAGCTGTGGAAACTTATGTCTATAGTAATTTAGGAGCTCAAGCCAACACTAGATGGTCTATTGTTAATGAAAATGCCAAGTTGAGTCAAACTCAACATGTGTTTTATAAATTAATTAGAGCTATGATCGCACAAGACGTTGTTATGGTGATGATATCCAACATGCGAACTGGTATCAAAAACACCGTCATCTTAAACATGGTGATCGGTCCTGGCATCATTTTAATACTCTCCGATATGATCATCATCAAAGAGCCGATTGAAGGATTTAACAATATCTTAACCATAGCAACAAACAAGATGAAGGTTGGTAAGAATGTAAAGTTGAACGCTGTGGAAACGAACGTAGTGAGCAAAAAACAAAAGATAGAAATCGAACCAAGCAAATCTCACAAAAAAAACGAAAGATCAAGCTCGAACCAAAAATCATAAAACCAAAAACTAAGATTGAAGTAGAACCTAAAACTAATCACCCACAAAACGACCAAAACCTTGATGGAAGTTGCAGGCATCATGTTGGTGGCTGGAATCATTGTTGCAAAATATATACTTTAAATAAATGGGAATGTATTTGGCTATACACAAAACGAAGCAAACGAAGAAAAAATAAAAACAATCGAAACCAACTTGAACGTACATGAAAATGAAATAAGCAAACTTAAAGGTGCTACTACTATCAATAAAACCACCTTGAATGGGCTCAACAACACCTTAAACGATATAAATATTAAGTTAGTCGATGTTGCAACGATAAAAACAACATCAAGACGCATTGAACGAACATCGCGTCAAACAATCAACTCATATTTTCTAATAGACAATTAGCTGCAACAAACAAAGCCAGCATAGACAAGCTCTCTATGCAAACCTCCAGAACATTCCTATACGAATTCTATTATGCAAGTCCATCCACCACGTGGTGCACTAAATTAAACCCTAACAGAGGATATCTTAGTAGTGTCGTTCATCTACCAGGGATGATCAGCGATGAAACAAAAATAATATTAATTAACCATACATTTCACAGCCATGATTTGTTACCAAACTTTTGTTTAAAGTGCACCATCAACCTTATATTAAAAGACGACACCAGGACAACCTATGAAATAAAAGAAGTAGTTATCCAAAACCCAATAATCGTTTCTAATAACTATGTTGTTCCATTGGAAATAAGCTTTATGATCAAAGACAAAAATCCACAGAACAGCGAAATAAAAATGATGTCTATCATGTTTCAAAAGATAACAGGTTGTGTACGCAACGAGTCCAACTTGACCATGATGGTGGAAACAAAGATATAGTAAAAGTCAAGTAATTTTAAAACTTACCTGAAATTTACTTATAAATAAGTGGAGAACAACACACAAGTAGAAAAACCAACTATTACCACACAACAAAAGGTTAAAGATCCACGAAGAGTAGCTGGAAAACGTCTTGCAGAGATTTCTAGACAAGCTAAAGAAGCTAAGAAAGCAAAACGTTTAGAGCAAGAAAATCTACAAAATAATACAACCGAATTAAACGGGTAATACATGCCAATTGTAGTAGTTTCTATACTTGGAATCGAAGTCACTTGCTACATGCTTTGGCGCCCAACCAAAAATATAACTAAAGAAATTAAACCTGAGCAAATCGAACCAGATGTTAAAAAAGTTGAGCCAGAACCAACTAAAGATATTAAGTTAGACACGTTTGACTAAGAATATCTACTGTGTGTAAATGTTTATCTATTCTAGATAAACATTTTTCCAACTTACTTTCTTCATTTCTCTATACTTCTATTCTATATCTATCCCATGAAAATATTTAAAACGTTTGTTTCTAGTTTTGTCGTAATTGAATTTTCATGTTTTTTTCTTACAATCAATACATTTTACTCTCGCATCTCGCATAAAGTCTACGATTGCTAGAATGATTTCATCATAGTCGTAGGAAACCAAACATTTGTAGTTATTTTCTTCCTATCTTTTCAAAGTGCTCGATTGTGCTGGGAACAGCACTCTATGCATTTTGGGTGATTTGAACTCGATGTAGAGTCCATTATATTTTTTATGTAGGTTGTTTATAAGAAGATCTGTTTGACCTTTTTGGTAGCCTTTTGCCCAAGCGTCTAGATGCTTGTTATTTGTGTCTTGCAGTTCTCTTAGACCTGGAGCCATTATTATTTTCTCTCCATAGATTTTTCTAGCAAAATCTACTGCTTTGTATTGTAAGGACTTCTCATATTCGATCATGAACACGTTTTTATTCTTGCTGTTAAATCTTTTGTAGAGGCCTTATTCTCAGATACTGGGGAGCACCTTGGAAAACACGTAGTCTTGAATTTGTTCTGCAGTGGGTAAACTACTCTTAAAATGAGTGCATACACACCTGGTTCTGTGATCCAAATAGCAAATGGACGTTGGGGTTGCGTTTCACGACCCTTAGATAATAAGTTTTTCTCCTCTGTTTTATATTTTTCCTTCACATGATCGATGATCACTTGTTTAGTGTTTATATATCCAAGAGCTGCGGCGGCATGTATAGCTTTGAACCAAGTATTTTCTTTATCATCCAAATATGTGTCTATAGAAAGGTTTAAATTTTTATTCTCAAAATTCTTAATAGTAAAGGAGCTCATTTTTTATTACATAGGTTTTTTTGCTATATAATATATGGGCGAACAAACACGAAAGAATTATATTAATCAATTATATGACGCAGGCGTGTTAACTTTGTCTGCCGTTGGAGTGTCGATGGTAAGTAAGAAAGTTCTCGAAGAACTGTTGGGAACGCCACAGTCAATTCAAGGAACTATGAAATTAGCAGGAGCCGTCATGTTGGGATTCATCGTCGTAAAATATGTGGAGGACAAGAAAATAATTCCATATAAAATTGAGAAATGAATGTAGTACCAAATGGCTTCTATGATAGCAGGAGGACTCTTTAACGCGGTTGCTTTCTGGCACTGGATTTTTGTTTAGTAAGTTGAACCACCACGGATACAAAGATGAAATGAAACATCACAACTTGGCCATGGAAAAACTCACAAAAGACAAAGAAGCTTGGTACTAAAAAGGAGTTGCAAAAAAAAGCAAAGTAGCGAGACTTAGACAAGAACTTAACAATGCTAACAAGGATATCAACACAACAAATAAAAACTTAGAGATGCTTAAAAATACTTTGGAGTCTGTGACACTCGCTTGGACACCAGAACAGAATTAGAAAACTATTACAAACCGAGCAAAGAGATGCAAGAGTATCAACACATCGTCGTGGGTGTTTTGGGAATAGTCGGAGGTTGGGCACTCGGGAAAATTGTTTAAAGCAAACGTGATTAAAATATTGATTTTTAATTTTTTTTCTCCTTCTTATAATAAAATAGCACCTATCCTTGGCCAAATAATAACTTAAAAACAAAGGTAACACTCATCAACTCGGGTCAGGAGTTTCGGACAGTTTCTCCTTGTTCAACACATCTTTACCAAAGGAATAACTAACACCAAATGATTTTTTTCCAAAATATTTCCTATTTTATGCGGCCCGTTTAGGCCCGAAACGGCACTTTTTGGCCCGATTAGGCCCTATGGCGTGTAAGATTGTTTCATGGTAAGAACTATTCTCCATCTAGCCTTCAATCGGACCTGCAAGGCGTACGGTACACAGGGACTTGGCCCCAGGACGCGTTTCAAGGCGTCCTGGCATCCTGTAAGATTGCCTGACATCTTTTAAGGCATCCTGTAAAATTGTGGGATGCATTTCATGGCGCCCCCGTGTCCTGTAAGACTGCCGTCATCTGTCAAGCTTCTGTGAAGCTTCTGTAAAGTTTCTGAAAAGCTTCTGAAAAGCTTCTGAAAAGCTTCTGTGAAGCTTCTGAAAAGCTTCTAAAAAATTTCTGTAAAGCTTCTGTCTTCTGTAAAGTTTCTGTAATGCTTCTGTGAAGCTTCTGAAAAGCTTCTCTACAGCTTCTAGGCATCGAACTGACATCGACTTCATGTCAACCCCACATTGACCTGACATTGACCTCTTATTGACCTGACATCGACCTCATATCGACTCTAGAGAAGCACTAATAATGCTCTACAGAAGCTCTAGAGAAGCTTTACAGAAGCTCTAGAGATGCTCTAGAGAAGCTTTACAGAAGCTTTTCAGAAACTTTAAAGAAGCTCTACAGAAGCTCTACAGAAGCTCTACAGCAGCTTTATAAAAGCTCTGTAACGGCAGTCTTACAGGACACGAGGGCGCCATGAAACGTGTCCCACAATCTTACAGGACGCCTTAAAAGATGTCCGGCAATCTTATAGGACGCCAGGATGCCTGTGTTAATTTATGCATGCTTTAGAGCATATTTTGTTCTAAAATCAGTACGATTTCGTGTTCGCCATACCCCCTTTTTTGCCTTTTTGAAAGATGTGTACAATATGTCAAAACTTTCCCCATCATCGTTTTATACAGCCGTGTCAACCAATCAGATCGCATGAAATTTAGTGCGCACACGCTGTGCACACACAGTACACACATCCCCACTTGTGCACACCCCTATGACATCATTGTCTTGCATGTGCAGTCACTTGTAGTTTTCTATTTACATGTGACGTATTGCAGGCTCTTTTTCCCATGCAAGGGGTCCACGTGTTGTGGGATTTGTTGCTGGATGAACGGGTAAACGTACTTTTCTTGTATATGCAGGGAAATTTCTTTGGAGACAAACTGATTGAAGAGATAACGACATTTGACTGCTTTGGTGTTTTGTTTTTTTTTTCCATTTTGTATTCTCTTGGTTTATTGTATTCCTGGTTGGCAGGTTTGGTATCTCATGCAGGTTTATTTGTGGAATGTTGGTATCGTGGACATATTGGGTTAAAAAGTATTGGTGATTTCGTGAAAGAATTGCTGCTGCTAGAGAGGTTACAATCACTGTTTGTATGATTCAAATTGTGTTCTCATTTATTTTGATTGATTATCTTTTTTATTGCCATTCATTGTCATGATTATGAGCAACCTGTGAGAGAATTGGGTATTATGGCATAAACGAGGTGAGAAAAAACCTGATGTCAAGAGTTAATAAAGCTTACCAATAAAGCAACATCATTGATTAGTACTGATGGCTTCTTGAAGTGGTTCATATTGAGTGATAATTGAAATGACTCTTTCTTGATTGTCTCTACTTGTATGTTTAAAAGTTCAGATTGACTTATTTGACCTGTGCAAATAAGACATAATTTTTCATCTAATGTCAAGGGGCTGTTGTTTTTTTTTATATGCATGTGCAATGCTGCAATGCATGTGCTCATGCTTATGTATTTGAGCAAGAAAATGAAGTATTTACACAAGTAAGTCAAAAGCACTTTGTAGCTAGAATGGAAATATATTATAAATGATGTGTTGCAGACCAAAGTCATTATACTTTTTGAAATTGCTTAGAGTTTGCATAGTGATTGAGGTCAAACAACAGCAAAGCAACGAGAAGAGTATATAGCAAACATTAACATCAATCAAAGCCAGGTAAACTTTTAGGCCATTTTGACTTGTGTAAATGATGCATATAATGCTAACGTCATTTTTAGCCAACTTAATTGTGGCATTGTGTGTGCCACAAAAACAGCATCATACTCTTTATGTACAGAAATGACTAATGATGATTCTGCTGTGACATTGCAGAAGATACTTTGGTTCTCAATTGCTACACTGTTAGATTTCCAAGATGTAGTAATCTAGCATATAGAATTGTATATCATTACCACCTCATGCTGAACAAAGGTATGATGATTCTGAGATTCTATATTGACAACAGTGTAGTCAACTAACACAGAACTTATTAACTGTTGGTAATTTATTTCAACTCCTGTTTCCATGTGTTTGATATTGGTCCAACATTTGATAGAGAAGAGAATACATCCAGTGTTGATGATGAACCAAATCAATTTCAGCAGGAACTAGTGCATTTTTACTACTGCACTACTAGGCAACTTATATGCAAATGAGTTTACTAAGATTTCAAAGTCCAGGCTTTGATATGGCAAGCAGCACTTAGGCCAGCCTTTCCATTGTTTTAGGACCTTGAAATTCCCTTACAGATTGAGTTTTTAAGCTGACCCTCGCCTTAAAAACTCAATGTTACTATAGTTATTATAACCTTGAAAGTAAATGCATGGTCAGCTGATAATTTTCTGTTTGTTGCATGATACTACTTGAACATGTGGTTCTTTTGAATTTCTTTCATGAGTTATTACTTTTGAAATGTTCATTCAACAGATTATATTAGACATTTAATACCTTATTTTGTCTATTTTAAATATATGCAGCTTCGTAAGTTAGTTGTGGTGTTTAAATATTTACTTATTATATTTTTAAATATAGTAATGTTTCACCGGTTTGCCATTATGCTTGGCTTTTGACCCAGTTCGGGTTTGTGATGAATGTATATCAGCAACAGTCATTCACTAACCTGTTGTTCAAAACCTGTTGTTCAGAGATTTCAATTCAGTAGTCTTACTGCTTGCAGCTATAACTGAATTAGCCAAATTTTTTTTTCCCTATAGGTTTTTTTAACGTGTGCAGTACATAACAAGTCTTTACTTGGTGTTTTCGTTTTTGTGATGTATTTGCTAGTTGTACAGCACGTTTTTTTTGTGTGTTTGAAATGATGATAAATATTTATGTCTTATCAGCATACCTCTTATGTATTTATTTACTGTCATCCTCACCAACTATCTGATGGATATGGTTGGCTGTTTTGTTGTTCGTGTGATCAGAATAAGCTGCAGTTTGTTTGTGCATTGAATGCGAATATTGATTTGGATCTTAATGAAGGTATAGGTTAGGGGTGCACCGGAAAGTGCTTTTTATTATTTGGCCAGATACCGGATATGCTGGATATTAAAAAAATATCCAGCCGGATACTGGATATTTTTGTTGTGATAATTTTACGCTTTCTTCCAGTATTGTAACTGTGTTTTACAGTTTACATCGTATCATGACATAATTGTTGAATAGGGCTGGCAAAAATAGCACAAATAACAATGACAATGTAACAAGTTTATGTGCAGAATATTTAAATATTTATACACTGAGTTTTTTAAAGCAAGAAAATGCAGCAAGTGTGGCAAATATATGACAAAATAACCCTTGATTACCCTGCAAAAAATGAAATACTTATTTCAGAAAAACAAACTCGTTTCAAGCAAATATTTCCCTGAATTGAGAAATATTATCTTGTCCCGTGCGTAACATAAATTTTCTTGTCAAGATTTTCAAAAATGAGAAAAATATTCCTGATTTAAGAAACAATATCTTGCCAAGGAAATTCTTAATAAGATTTGTCCCATACGTGACAAAATTTTGCTAGGTAAGAAAATTATCCTTAAGTTTAAGAAATTATATCTTAACAAAATAGAAATATTGTCTTACTAAAATCTTGGCAAGATTTGTTTTCTATTTACCCAATTATTTCGTGCTATCATAATCATTCTTAAATTAAGATAATATATCGTAATAAACTAGAAAAATTATCTTATAAGACAAAATTTCCGTTCATTTATAGCTCTGCGGACAGAAGCAGAGCAATTATATTGACCTGTTCTTGAAACCTTTTCAGGGACAGGGAAGAGCTAGGAGAAGAGCATGAACAATTAAGTTTATTATTTAACATATTTTAAAAAAATAACAATGTCTATAAGTAGCAAAATATTTTGCACAATCTATAACAATTAACTACATGCAAAACAAGCAATTGTTTGTGAAGCTATAGCTTTAATATGCAGTTGACGGCACATTCGTGTCCTCGAGAAATAACGCTTTAAATAACCAGAATTATCGATATAAAACTAACAACAGCATTGTGGATTCTTGTCGCAAAAATTGAATCAGGGAGTACTAACAAGTCGACGAAAGTTGTATTATATATAATTTTGTTACTCCGATTTTCTAGCCACAAAAACCCACAACTCAATGAAAATTTCATAATTTCATACAATAGGAACACTAGTTACTTGGTGAGGCATTCAAACCGTTCTAAGGCCTTTTTAACTTCGGCACAGCAATCTGGGTGAATTTGATTGTCCTTGAAAATTAGCTGCTGAAGGAACGACATACTTGCTAGCCAGTTTGTTGGGTAATCCATATCCAGCAAATAAAATGTTGCAAGAAATGAAAGTAGTGCACGAGAAATTTCCCTATCATTAAATGACAGGAAAATTTCTTTTCCCAAAAGCACCATCACTCCATTACTCTTTGTAACCAACAAACCAGGGACAAACGGTTGGCGTTTTTGTTGCCACTTGTCAGGTTCCTCATCATCCCAAAAATTACAGCATAAACACTTCTTTAGTGAAATCAGTAGATATACATTCAATACGCGATCGAACAGGCTCTTAACCAGTCGTTCCACATCCATTTCATATGTCAAACACATGCAGTTATTCTAACCCTGTACTACAAAAATATTTCCTACCTGAATGAAATGAACTATGTCCACTTTCTGCTTTGTCTTCGACTTAGATTTGACCATCAAGTTAATTCCTTTTAGTAAATGACATAATTTGCCATCTAAAATACAGAATCAGAACGATTGGACTATTTTGATACATGCAGCACCTTCAAACTTACACCGACTTTACTCTGTCTATCAAGGAATAGATAGCGAGTACAGTAGCCAACCATATTACAGCATTTGCAATACAATATACTAATAAGATTATATTAAGTTAAATTATGAATATACATTATTTGATCTGACAGAAAATTGATCACTGTCATATATCAAGTCATTGCTATAACTCACCAACAGAAAAAGATCTGGGAGGTTGAAGATCACCATTAGCAATTCCAAAATAAATCAAACTCTCAACATTATTCTCCAATGTTTTGACGCATTTGTTCATGAATGCATCAGAGGTCTTTTCCTTGGGGAGACCTAGGATTCTTTGAACTTCTTCAACAACCTGCCAGATAACAAAAGCATTTATTTAGAAATACTTTGATATACTTATGTACTCTAGTATTTAACTGTCTGAATATACATTGTAGCCATTAGTAAGTCGTGTAAAAGTTTACTCACACTTGAGCTTATACTATAAAAGAGTAAAGACTAGTCTAGCTCCAATACATTGATGAACAACAGAGCATATCTACATGTACTTACTTCATTTGGATCTTTAAAACATGCATACATTTCAAAGACCTTCCCAGGTCGATTCTCTTTTCTTGTATCTCTTATTAATTTTTTTCTAGCGACAAAATCAAGGTTAAGGTAATGGTTTATCACAGATGACTTTGGTTTCGCCTTTCTTTGCTCTTTGTCTAATGCCCTATAAAATCGTTCTGCCACATCAGAATCTTCAACATCTTCAGTTTCACTAGTAGAATTGTTGTCGCTCTGCATATCACCACTGGATGATTCACTTCTCTTTATGTCTTCGCCTATACAACCATACACAAGTCTGTCAAACTCAGGCCAATATCAGAAGAATAAAGTAAATTATACAGTAAAACACAGTAAATATACTTCTCAAACTCATTAATAATTCATAAGCAAAACACAAAGGAAACCAACACCATGTCATAGTCTTGATACCACGGTAATAAACGGTCAAAATTTTGTTGTTGATTTTCTCCTCAAAATGTGTAAAAAATCTCGGCTAGTGCCTTGCTTTTCAACACACTTTTCGGTGTTTTATGCACTGGTAATAAGCGCTTCTTTGTTTATGATAATTACATAAAGGGTAACTACAGCATGAGCCTCATATACAAGAAACTTTAGGATTGGAAAATCTGCTACAAAGCTGTTACAAGATAAATTTACTTTCTAATGAAAAAAAATTATACATTGCAATTGATTTTACAAGAGTTGATGAAGCCACTGTAAGCTGGCCTTACCTAGTTGAGGTAATGCCAGCTTAGTACGTTTTGCCTTGTTTGAACGTGCAGGTACTTTTCCTTGAGGTTTTCTGGTTGGAATAGAATTGCTTCTTCTTTTCTTCAACCTCGAAAGTACGTAGACCTACAAAATGACATAAGTAATGCACATCAGCAGCATACAGCATAACATAGAGCAGGCTTCAGTTTCAGAATGCTGTAATGGCTTGCGATTGGAACAATTACACCACAGTAAATTCAAATTGAATTTTAATACTTCAAATGAGATGTGCAGTAGAGTATCGTACTAAGAATAGCTATTACTAGGTATGGAAGTTACTGTCCATGACAGTACTGTAATTATATCAGTATTCGTTTGAGGTACACACCATGTAAATTTATTATGCAATAATAAATATACATGGTGTATACCTCAAACGAATACTGATATTGTTGTTTCGCCTTCCAAAACTACAAGAATCTTAGTACTGTAATTTCCTGTTTAAGTTGCTGACATTTGCTAATTCATATGGATGAGTAAAAGATATTGTCCAAAATGCTAATTTAACAATCTCTTGGGTTCCAAAACAAATACAATATTAAAAAAAAACCTTACTTACATGTAACTTGCTTTTTTGCTCTTCTGTTAAACGAGCTCTTTCTTCTGGCTTAATCTTCCCATAATGTCCATCAGCATTACGTACCCGCTCAAGGCAAGGAAATTTCAGGCATAGCGCCTTTGCCGTTTCCTCTGTCTCCAAGTTAGTTGGTTCTCTTGGATTTTTAAGATTATTGCATGCTGACCTCATATTTGAAATGGTATTTCTCACCAGTTTGTTGAACAAAGTGCCTGATATTGAGTTGGTTTGAGCAGCATGCGCAATTTCACTGTCACTGTATATCACAAACGTCGGTGAAGCTTCAGGTTTTACTACACTTCCAGTTAGGTCAACACACTGTGGACTCTCTGACTTAACAGGCAACAAAAGTGAACTGCACCAGCTGGAAGGTGAATGGGATGATAAACTATGTGTTGGGACTGACAAACCAGATGATATATTTTTGTTTGGAGGGGTCTGGAAACTGTTTGCCACGTCACAATCAAGTGCTCTCTCTACTGAGTAAAACAAGATTTAAATTTTACAGTTTACTTTTGTAAAAGTATATTTCATTTCAATAAAAAACATATCTTACAGCACTCTCGATGATATTCCATATTTTTCGCCTTAGCAGAAAATTCCCAGCACCGTCAAAGAGATCTTTAAGGTCTTCTCGAGAGAAATTTAACAGAATGTCGTTATTGACATTGGCAGCTAAAAATTTTTACAAAAATCATGAAAAAAATCACTCAAGGCACACTTCAAATTATGTTTGAGATATATTTTCAATTGTGTAATTACACAGCAAGATAAAGCAAGATTCATCCACAAAAAAAAAACAACTTTACGTGCGCTATAAACTCTTATAATTAATATGCCGAAATAATCGAACAATTTTTCAATTTTTTCAACAATTTTTCAACCAATAAGCACGTACCTTCCAACGTGTCAAATGCTTCTTTGTCAAGATCCCTGATTTTATCCATATATCGTGCCTTCAAGTTTCAAGTATGGCTAATCCGGTGAAGCGTGTCTAGTTGTAAAAACAGTACAATATTTAATAACATTCAATGTCATTTTGTCGTTGAACAAAGCATTGTTTGATATCAATATTAACGATGTCAACAACTTGTTTTCTTGCTATTGTGCTTACCCATTTCCAAATAAGTGCACTGTTGGACAAAGGTTTGGTTTCAGATGCAAATGGCTTAAAAATTTGAAAATATTCAACCACATAAACACAATTCCAAGCTCTCTGTGGCGCGTGTGACAACAAGCATCCACAACGCATGGTTATAGCGTGATCTTTTGCCCTCTGTGACGTATGCATATTTTGCGATGGTAATACGAGGTTGCTGCGAAGGCTCTATGACAAATCATAAGTTTGTAGTTACTTTTAATATTATTAATTTTAATTTAAATCAACTCTTGGAATTTGAAAAATATCAAGAATTAATGTCAAGAATGTGGTTGTGCAGTATTTGCCTAGTATTTTCTGCTCTCACGTTGAAAGCATTGGTGAGGCATATTACATTGCAGCATGCATCGCAACCAAATTTTAAAGTCACCTGTGGAATAAATGGATGCCCAGATGAGTACACAAAAATGGATTCGTATCGCAAGCACCTAAGACGAAAGCACCCAGATAAAATGCGTGTCAGGGAAATTCATACACCAGACACAGCAAACATTTCGGCTAATGAGTCAACTGACGGCGAAAATGATGACCACCTCGTTCAGGTAAATGTCACACTATTGCCATGTTCGTAACTAAAAACACGTTGCTTTCTGACTGGTAAAATCCTATCAGATCAGCATTAATCATTATAGCTATATTCTATAGCTTAATTTTCGCGCCAAAATTAAAATAAATAAAAATTGTGTTTTATAATATTCTGGCTTGAAGTTCACCAAGGACAAGAGGATTCTGTTGAAAATGTGGACATGAAAAAGTGCACTGCTCAGTTTCTTATTAAACTTCAAGCACATTCAAAGATACCAATGGTGTATTTGATAAAAAAATTGTGAAAAAATACTTTAAAAATTTAAGAAATAGAAACATTTTTACCTGTGTTTCTATACAGTTATAGAAACGCGGAAAATGTTTTCTATGTTTTAATTATCGTTTTGTATATAACTTCTGAAAAAAATTCAGAAAAAAACAGCAATAATCAATCCAACAGTGGGTTCATGGTCCAATAGCATATTACACTTTAAAAGTCCTTTTGAATGCATGCACAATAAAGTAGTCATTATCTCCTCCATCTAAATTCCCATGTTATCATTACTTTATTTTTGTTAAAAGGTTGCTGTGAATAACATCGTGGCTGGTACCAGTATTTTAATAGATCAAGTAAAAGAACTTTTGAAACAGAAGATTATCAGTTACATGAATGAAAGTGATCAAAATCTCACAACAGAATCTGTAGAACAAATATTTGATAACTTTGAAGACCCATTCAAAAATCTAAAAACGAGTTACATGCAATCATCACTTGTTCATAATAACCCCAATTTTGTCCAACCAATTCAGTATGTACTTGCCACCAGAGTTGCATACAAGAACAAAGGTCCAAAACGTCAGCTATGTGAAAAGGATGATACTTTAATTTACATTCCTATCTTAGACAGCATTCAACAAGACAGGAGTGCAACCGAGAGAGCTATATGTGGCAGTGAGATCATGCATCTCCTTCTCTTCATCAACTGGCTTGTAGTCTTCATCTTCTTTGAAGCAATTTTCGTCGATGTTTCCAAGGCGTAACGAACATTTTGGACACAGCTTTTGACCAGGCTTTACATTTTTACCAAGGAGTTTGTTGATTTTGTCTGCACATGCCACGTCGATTCTACGTAAAGACTTTTTTCTCGCCGATGTTGGATGCATTTC